>JAPPVO010000032.1:169840611-170141215 GCA_030407325.1 Camellia japonica
GCCATCTAAGCTCTTGTCGGCCATCAATGATGCCTTGCCGGCCATCAATGTACAGGACCTCCACATTGTTGACACCTGTCTTCCATCACTACACCTTATTTCCACAAAAGGCTAAGCTTCGTGATTTCTTCATTTCAACTGCAAATTCTTCACAAATGAAACCATTTTTTGCCCAAAAACTCTCCGATTGGATTGCAACTTTGGATGGCTCAGAAAAGGTGAATTTCTGGGGTTTCTATTCCCGCTTAGTCGTTCTCCACTTAGTTTTCTATTCCTTCATGCCGCGGCTAGATGTTGGAACCCGGTCATGCAATTTTTTAGCTTCGGGGGACAAGAGATATGCCTGACAGTCAACGAATTTTAGGCGCTAATAGAATTCCGACGTGATGAGGAAATTCTACATCAACTTCGTTTTGGTCACATCCAAGCTTTGGGAAGGATGTGTGGGCTCACTTTGCATGAGGCTCAATCCTTGGTTCATAATGGAGAGCTGGACATCCCCAGCTTGATTTATCGATTTTTTGACGCCAATGACCGAGGTGATCTTTTCTGGCGGGGTTTTCGACAACACGCGCTTTGTTTGTGTATGTTGGCGCATTTTCTCCTTGCCCCTAGTTTCAAAAGGTTTAGCATTCGGCTAGTTGAAGTGGCGCAAGGCTTGAAAGAGGGCAAAAGCTTCATGGTCTTGGTACTGGCCGAGACTTTGATGGGTTTAGAAGCCTTTCATTGGAGAGAGACTACCAAATTCGCGGGGAGTCCACTACTTCTTCAAGTAATGTTTCCCACCCTTCTCATATGTGTTTCTCACATCACTCGGTACTTATGCTCTATTTTTCTCTCAAAGCCCTTTTCTCACTTTTTTCCTCAACACACACCTCTCTATTTTTTAATCTCTCTTTTCTTTCATCCCTCCCCAGATATGGCTCATGGACAGGTTGAAGGTAGTGGATTCTTTCCTGCATATTCCGCACGGGGCTATTTCTTTCACCAACAGCTAGTGGATTTCCTGAACGAGGGGTGGTGGTGGCATTGGATGTGCAACAGGTCTGCTGTTGACATTGCGTTTCGGTTCAGGTGTCAGTTTGGACACAACCAAACTTGCCCAAAAGAGGGGGTAGAGTATTCGACTTTATTTCCAATCTGAGGTTCACAATTGGCTCGATATTCCACTGCATAGAGGACGAGAGAGCTTCTGGTTGCTGGCCCTAGTTTCAACTGCGCACTTTCTGGCGATTGCCTAACTTGGCTTGAAGATGAGGCACAAACCGGACCCACTTTAGTATCAGAAGCTTCCACAAGCACAAGCAGGGGATACAGGAACACCTGACTCATCTATGTCCCAAGTTTATTGCTTTGATCATACTTTTCAAGTTTTCTTTTTGAATGTAATAAAAGCAACTTTAATTTGTATCAAGAGTTGAAGAACTTTGTATTGAAATCAATGAAAATGAAGTTAGGGCACAAAAATTTTTCCTTTTGGTCCAAAAATGGTCTAAGTTGTAAAAAGATTAATTTGAACAAAAATCAACTTATATTAAAACTTTTCAAAACCATTTTCGACAAGAATCATAACTTGACACACATGGAATCTATCCTCGAGATGTACAAAGCCCAAATCCAAAAATGAAAAATTGCCCCTTGTCTGAATGGCACTGCTCAGCATTGTAACTAGCTCTTCTCTCAGAGTAAGGATCACAACCGAACTTTCAAATAACGAACATACAAGGATGCCTTGATCAAACACATGGACACAATTGATTTGGAGGTGTTTACGGCCGAGCTTCAGAATGAAGTTGCCTACGTATCCCGAAGATGGGAATCAAGCCTTACGTAGTTCGGTTCGGGTTCACTCGAGTATTAACTCTGTCCTTTTATGCTCTAACTTTTGTCCAGGCCGCCCTTTTTGGATTTTCAACCTTGTGAGCTCAGTTTTTCTTTTTTCCAATTTTTTGTTTTCTAACTTTTGCGTAGGTCGCCCTTTTGGTTTTCGGCCTAGCGAGCCTCTCAAGGGTAATATTTCTTCAACTTGTCCATGTTGATCGGTTGGGAAAATTCTGGGCCATCCAGGTCCATTAGAATAGCAGCTCCACCTGACCAAATATTTTTTATAATGTAAGGACCAGTCCAATTGGGTCTGAACTTGCCCCTAGAGTCATGGATGGGAGCTCGGTTGTCTTTTAATACCAAATCTCCTTCCTTAAGATTCCAAGACTTAACTTTCTTGTTAAAAGCCCTGACAATCTTGTGTTGATATCCTTGAACATGGTACAGTGCTTTCAGCCTTCTCTCATCAAATAGCATCAGTTCTTCGAACCTGCTCTGCTGCCAGTCTACTTCTGCTATCTGGCACTCAGCCAAAACCCGCAGCGACGGAACCTTTATCTCAATCGGCAGAACAACTTCCATCCCATAAACAAGAGAGTATGGAGTTGCCCTAGTAGATGTTCGAATTGAAGTTCTGTAGCCCCAGAGAGCAAATGGCAATTTGTCTAGCCAATCCCTGTAGGTCTCAACCATTTTCTGCAAAATGTGCTTGATGTTCTTATTGGCCGCCTCAACAACAACTCGTTGGCTTGTGGCCGATATGTAGATGACTTATGAAAAGTCACGTTGTATTTCTCTAACAAGTCGATCGTTATTTTCTTGAAATGGGAGCCGTTGTTTGAAATGATCTCATTCGGGACTCCATAACGGCAAATGATGTTGTTTCAGATGAACTTAGCCACATGCACTGCTTTCAACACTGTATAAGACTAAGCTTCCACCCACTTCGTGAAATAATCAATTAAACCAGAATGTATTCGTGCCCATTTGACCCTTTCGGTGTAACTATCCCAATGACGTCAATTCCCCAGACTGAGAAGGCCATGGTGAAGTCATGTTGTACAGCTTTGACGGAGGGATATTCATGCGATTTGCATGGATTTGGCATTTGTGGCATCGCCGAACAAAACCAATACAATCCTCCTCCATGGTAGACCAGTAGTAACCTTGCCTGAGAATCTTCTGGGCTAACATTACTCCGCTCATGTGTGCTCCACACTCTCCCCATGAATGGCCTTATTAGGTGCTTCGATTCCTCTGTGTCGACACATAACTTGTGCATTCCCATATGACCCCTTTTATACAACTTATCCCTGCAGATGATAAATTGAACGGCCATCTGCCGTATTGCCCTCTTATCTTTGGCATTTGCCCCTAGTGGATAAACTTCCTTTTCCAAGAAGTTCCAGATATCATAATACCAGGGGTTTTGATCTTTCACTTCATCTATTGTGGCGATAGTCTCGTAGGCCGGGGTATATCTCTGTTCGATGATGATCGGACACATCCGGACTCCAAACGGGATATCTATCACAGAAGATAGAGTTTATAAAGCATTAGCGAACCTGTTGTTCTCTCTTAGTAGATGCGTGAAGGTCAGTTTCTCAAACCTAGGAATCAGATCATCCATGGTCTGGTGATAGATCTTCATCTTTTCTTCTTTAACCTTCCAGTCTCCTTTTGCTTGAGACACAACTAGGTTCGAGTCCCCAATGACGTCCAACCTTTTTGCCCCTAGTTCTAGGGCGGCTTCCAAACCAGTGATATACGCCTCGTATTCTGCTTCGTTGTTAGATACCTTGAACCGGAGTTTGAAGGCTAAAGGTATATGGGAATTGTCGGGTGCTATCAGCAACACCCCTATCCCATAACCATATTGGTTAGACTCTCTGTCAAAGTACATTGTCCAAATCTCTTCCTCAACTTGCAGAATAGCTTCATCTGAGAATAGGTATTCTACCGCTTCATTCCCTTCCAGTGGGTGATCTGCTAGGAACTCAACTACCGCTCTTCCTTGACAGACTTGTGAGTGACATACTTCAGATCAAATTCAAAGAAGAGAACAACCAACGGGCTAACCTATCCGTAAGCGCCAGTTTCTCAAAGAGATATTTGATGGGATCTAATCTCGAAACTAGAATTATGAAGTGAGCTAACAAGTAGTGCCTCAACTTCCTGATAGCCCATACCAAGGCTAATCAAGCCTTCTCCAGCGGGGTGTAGTGGGTCTCATAGTCTAGTATTTTCTTGCTCAAATAGTAGATGGCTTTCTCCACCCTATCCTCAGATTCCTGGGCAAGCATGCATCCCATTGTTGTGTCCGTTACTGACAGATACAGAATCAAGGACTTCCCTAGCTCTGGCGGCGACAACACATATGGGTTTTGGAGGTACTGCTTTATTTGCTCAAAAGCAAACTGACATCGGTCATCCTATTGAAATTTTTCCCTCTCTTCAAGAGACCAAATAGTGGTTCACAAGTCAAGGTTAATTTTGAAATAAACCGTCTTACGAATTGCACTTTACCCAAAAAGCCTCGCATCTCCTTTTCAGTCCTTGGCGGTGGCATTTCTAGGATGACCTTGATTTTGGAAGGGTCTACCTCGATGCCCGTCCATGTGATCAAGAATCCCAGTATTTTCCCTGCTGTTACGCCAAAAGTACACTTCTGTGGATTCAACCTCAATCTGTACTCTCTGATCCGTTGAAAAGAAATTTCAAGGCGATGTAGTGACCCTCTCTTTCCTTGGACTTGACAATAATGTCGTCCACGTACACCTCAACCTCTTTATGGATCATGTCATGCAGAATTATGGTTGTAGCCCGTTGATAGGTAGCCCCAGCATTCTTCAGCCCAAACGGCATTACCTTGTAGCAGTAGGTTTCCCACGGCATAGTGACAGTGGTTTTCTCTCTGTCTTCGGGTGCATCAGAATCTGGTTATACCCGGAAAATCCATCAATGAAGGAGAGCAACGCATGGCCTGCGGTGAAGTCCACCAATTCGTCGATGTGAGGTAGAGGAAAGTCGTCCTTCAGACCGGCTCTGTTCAAATCTCTAAAGTCCACACATACCCGAATTCTGTCATCTTTCTTTGGCACTGGAACAATGTTGGCCAGCCAAGTTAGATACTCAGATACTAGCAAGAACCCTGCGTCTATCTACTTGGTGACCTCCTCCTTAATCTTCAAAGCCCAATCCGGGTTGTATTCTCCGCAGTTCTACTTTACGAGTCGGGCCTCGAGGTCAAGAGGGATCCAATACTGTACAATCTAAGGATCAATTCCAGGCATGTCTTCGTAGACCACGCGAAAACATCTTTGAAATCTTTTAATAAAGCGACTAAGCGCTCGCGCTCCTCCGAAGACAACGTGGACCCGATCTGGACTAGACGCGGATCCTCCTCAGTACCCACGTTAATTGTAATGATTTCATCAACAAGGGGTTTTACAAACCTCTCCTCCTCTCGATCAATCAAATGTTTCAAAACCAGAGGGATGCCTTCCTCGTCGTTTTCATTGAAATTTTAAAAATCATGATCAATGCAATATACAAGTGGCACAGAGAAGTACTCAGAATCTATAGTGGTATTCACATTCAAAAGGTTCAGCTCATCCAATTCCTCGGTTACAACTGACTCAAAAGAAAAGGAAAAAGACGACCTGGACTAAACCTCGGCATCCGGATTATCAACCCCAGGAATACTGGACTCCGACTCAGAGGAACTAGAATCTAATTCCGACTCCACAGACTCTGTGGAATTAGATTCTGGCTCACTACTGGACTCAGAACTACTAGACAAGAAACCCTCCTCCAGCTACCAAATGAGGGATGGTGCGCCAGATGCATCCAAGATACCACTGGAAGGGTTTGCACTCGGTTGGTCTCCGATCATGGAAACGGTAAGGTTATCCCCCACGCTCTTTGAGTCAATCTGAGGATCCAAAATGAGACATGCCAATGCTACTCCTACTTCAGATTCACTGTTGTTGGAATCACTTTCTGTGCTCTTTATAGCCTCAGCAGTTAGTTCAGTCTGTTCCTCTATGTCACTCTCTTGCAACTGCAAGTCGAAGAAAATCTCAAAGCCGGAAACTCCCTATTTCTCAAAGTTGAACCAGGGCTCGGGGAAACCACATAATGGGAAGTCTTCACCCTCATGAACAAAATAGCCATTCAGGGTTCCCTAGATAGGTCGATGCACAAGTTCATAGCGCTTCCCGCTTTGCTTTGCTCTACTCTGGCTCTCTCGGCCATCTATTTCCCTTTCCTGACCCAGTCCTCTTTGATGGGCGTATAGCCAAGACCAAAGGCATGCGGGTTATGTGGCACATCGGCCAACGTAGTGATGCTTTTCCGGCCACTTCTTCCTAATCCCATTCCGGGCATGTGTTGTAGCTTATTCATAAGATATACAGATTGGGCACTGACATATGAGCTCTCATCAACAGCTAAGATATTCTGCACTACCAGGGCCTCATCCACGGTAAACCCTGAAATGAAAACATCCTCTTCGCCATGCACAATTTTCAGCACAGGTGTAGTGACCTCTGGTGGAGGATGTATAGATGAATTCCTGAACACTATGGCCATCCCTTTCCCATGGGGGTACTTCAACATTTGGTGGAGGGTCGAAGAAATGGCTTTTACTTGGTGCAGCCAGGGTCGCCCAAGTAGTAGGTTGAAAGTGGCTGGAACATCCAAGATGTGAAATTCAATATCCTGTTGAGTAGGTCTAACCTGTACTCTATCTGTACCATTCCCATCACCTCTCTGCTCATATTTTGTACACCCAGATCACCTGGGTTGTAGGCACGAAATCTGCCGGTTTCAGTCCAATAGCATAAACTGTGCGGCATGGACAGACGTTAATTGCTGACCCGGTGTCGACTAACACGACTGGCACCCATTGTTCCCGGCACTCTACGGATATGTATAGAGGCTTGTTGTGTGCAGAGCCTTCTAGCGGTAACTCATTTTCGGAAAAGGTCAAAGTTGGCACAACACCTCCCAGGAAGCTAATCCCACCAGTTGTTCCGGGGTAGTCTCAATAGACAACTTAGCTTTATCCATCGCTGACAGTACAGCTTGTCTGTGCACTCGCAAAGCCATAAAAGCCCCCAAATAGATATGTTAGCTTGAATCTTCTTTAATTGTTTCAGCACAACCTTTTCCTCTAACTATTTTTCCTTCTGTTTCTCTAATTCTTTATCCTTTTCGGAGGCTTTGGGTTGGTCAAGATGCGGTGGTTTGAAATATCAGCCACTTCTTGTCATGTGGTCAACCTCTTCCACATACCAGGTGTTGTCAGGAAGGTCCTCACCCCCGTCCTCATCAGTATGGGTCAAGTGCAGGTTGTCGTCATCCCACCAAATTCTTTTGGCAACCGACAAGTAGTTGTCTGGCTCCGTTTAGGTCATCTTCTCATCACAGATTTCTCTCACAGGGTCCTAGGCCTTTCTAGCCTTCTATTTATTTTGATCCACTTCTTGCTCAAGACACCTTAATGTGGCTTCTTGCTCTGTAGGTACAGTACTAACTATGCCCAGCTCCTGAGCCACTTGTTCTGCACCGGTGTTTTTTGACAGTTTACCCTTTCCATCGGCCGTTCCGGCCATTGCAGCGGTTCCCTTTTTCTGTTCTTCCAACTTCAGTTCAGTTCCCTCGTCTATATCGGGTTCATCACTTAACCACCCTGAATTGTCAGTCGACCCATTTAGATCAAACCAATTAATATGCACGCCTCCTTGATCATGTTCATCAAAGAACTGCAAATTGTCTATATTCTCCTCCAAGTCAGCTAGATCATCTAATCCCTGACTGCGGCCATCTTCACGAACTACATTGACCTCCATCTCAACTGGCAACACCACCTCCGGCTTTGCTTGATTGATTGGCACAATATAGCAGCATGGGTTGTACACCTCTTCAGATGAGTCCTCAAAGCCCTCAGGCAATGGACTAACATGTTCCACCGAGGCCAACCTGCCTTCCTCTACCACCGTTACCACCACGGGTTTAGTTTGGATTGTTGATGTGTTCATCATGCACAAGTCCGTGCTCTCAGGGATGAACAGCGCCGGTCTAGATAGGTGGGAAGGGGTGATATATATACTAGGGTCATAAGGGACGGCCAGTGTATGAATGAAGTTTATATGTTAGGGTGGAGGGGCTTGATTATGTGGTGGGAAAGGATTTGTAGTGACGTTGGGTTTTTGAGGAGGTGCTATCACCTTATTGTCAATGAGATCTTGAATCTCATGACGCAGTCTGTAGCACTGATCAGTGTCATGACCATGTTGTTGGTGAAAAACACAGTATTTAGCCGGGTTGTGTTTAGGTGGGAGAGGATCGGGCAGTGGGCGTTGTTCTAACAGCTTAAGATGCCCTTTTTTGATCAGGACCCCTAGGGCTTTGGAAAAAGTCATATAGAGCTCAGTGAAGACCCTTGGGCCTCAGGCTTGATGGCTTGAGGTTTGTGAAGTTGAGTTGGATGTACCGGCAAAAGGGTTGGCAGTCTTGGATATGGCGGTGACCATAGTCACATCTGAAGGTCGTGCAGCTGCGCTACCACTAGTAGTCACATTGGAACTGCGTGTGAAAGCCCTATTGGGTTGCTCATTCTCATCATTTATCTACCCTTGTCTCATTGCGTCTTCAATGTGAACTTCTATCTTATGAAGATCAGCAAATGTGAACAAGGGCAAGACAATCATCTTCTGCAGTAATCTCCCTTGCAGGTTGTGAACGATCATTCTGATCTAATCTTTTTCGGATGGCCGGGTAGTCATCAGAGAAGCCTTAGCCCTCCATCGAGTCACAAAGTCTGATAAACCCTCATTCGGTTCTTGGCGAGTCACTTTAAGATCACGGGTAGTGACCTCGATCTGGGTATTGTAGGAGTACTGCGCTGCAAAGGCCTTGGCCATTTCATCCCAGCTCCATTTCACCGAGTCTTCCAGTTTTGCGTACCAGATGGCCGCTATACCCGACAGGGTCCGACCAAAAAGTGACAGCTTTTGCAGTCTAGTGAGGCTCATTGGTCGTAGGATATCTGAAAATAACTGTAGATGGACCATAGGATCCCTGGAGCCATCAAACTAGTCTATGTGCGTCATCTTGAATCTGTCTGGCAAAGTCACTACCAAGTCAGTATAGCCATCCTCAATATTAGGGATTGACTTTACGCCATGTGCCCGTTTGACGAGTTTTTCTAGATTGCTGACCTTCAATGCAGTACGAATTCAAACGACACCTCCGTCTAGTAAATTGGTGCCTTGGAGGTCTGAGGTGGGATGGGATTTGCCTGAATGCCTGCATTTTCATGGACATTAATTGTGATCCCGGGTGCCAGAATTCTTGCTGGGTATGCATGGAATGCAGAGGCTACTGCCGGTTGGGGTTGCTGTTGCTGGAGCCTAGCTATCAATTCTGTTTGGCGGGCTACGATCTCAGCTTGGTGGGCTGTGACCTCAGCTTGACGGGCAGTATCTAGTTGCATAGTCTCAATAGTGTGCTGGAGCTGACGAAACATATCTTCCATGCTGACAGAGGGATGTCGAGCTATCAAAATTGGTGAATACTCTTTTTCTCGAGTAGAAGTAGAAAACTGGGCCTGACTGGGCACAGGCGAAGTAAGTGGTGACTGTTGAATTGATGACTGCTGAACTGGTGAGTCATGCCTAACCTTCTTCCGTCTTGTAACTGGTGGGAGCGAAGCAAACACTGGCTGTCCCTGATAAGATCCTCGGATCTATAAAGTCTCCTTACACAAGTCCAAGGTGCTTAGAGGGTAACTGAATCTTCAGAAGCAATGGTGAAAAACTACCTTGCAAAAAGAAAATAAAGCAAAAAGAAAACAAAAATCAGAAACCGCAAAACACCTCGGCTCAGACACAAACAACATGCAGTTGTAATCATAAGATGGAGAGCTGTACTCAACACTGATTTCTGAATCTAATCTCACAAGTGCAATGTGAAACTGATAAACACCAAAGAGTCAAAATCCGGCAAATCGTTTTGGAAAATCGATTTTAAATCAAATAATGCCAAAATTGAACTGCTTTACCAGATACAGAGTTGCCACCTAAATATTTTATTTTGAGAAAATTTAGGAAACCCATGACTCGTGCCAAAGGCCATGTGTTCGTCATCACCAAAGTTGCCTTAACTCGGGAACTTAGGTACGAGAGGGGAAGGTCATGAATTGAGCACTCCCGCTCGCCCGATCAAAGATCGGCCTCTACTAATCATGATATGATTTTTTATAAACATTATGTATTCTTATTTCGGTTATTAAACTAGCTTTACTATGTGATGCGCACAAGCAAGTATAGACTTGTTTGCTCAATTTGGAACAATTCAACTCATATTTGTTTGCGAAAATGGTTTGAATTTGCCACCTCAAGTGGGCTTAAATATTACGGATTTGCCACCAAACATAGTGGGCTTAAAACTGATTTGCCACTCAACAAAGTGGGCTTAAAGCATACATTCGTTGAATCGTTCCAATTCAAACAACAAGCCTTCATCCACAGGCATTCATGCAGTTTATCATTAAGCACATAGCCTCAATCATGGCAACATTCACACTTATGCAAGTATGCTAAAGCGTAAAAACTCACCTAGTACTCCAAGCTAGGAAAACATGAGTTAATAAAATATGCATGATTCCTAACTATGTTAAGTGTCTAATGCAACACATGCAATATGCAATTATATGGCTCGGCTACTAATATGGCATATTAATCGATTCTGAACAGCATGCGATTTAAACACGTATTCAAAGAATTATATTGAAATGACAATACAATTCGAATGATGCTGTAGACACCCCATTTTTGACCGTCCTCAAGACTTGGACGTCACCGCTTGAACACTCGGTGATTATCCATGTTTGTGTTCGTTTGGAGTTCCCGGAGTTCTCGGCCCGCGCACCTTGCCTCAGGACCTCCAAACTCGACCGTTTTGTGTCTGGTTTTGCACCAAACACTTGTGTTTTGCCTTGGAAGGGCAGGGAGTGCCTTGTCAGGCACCCCCACATACCACCGGCTGTGGCTAGAGGCCACCGGCTGGCTGGATTTTCCATCGGCACTATATTGTGCCGGTCGGCACTATTTTTGGCGAAATGACCATTTTGCCCTGCCGACTACTGTGCACTTGCTTTCTGGGATATTTTCAGACAGCTTTGTAGCTTTTGCTCCCCTCCATACACGTGTATGGAGGGGATACACTCCTTCCAAGCTTGTTTGACAAGCTTTACAATGCCTATAAGAGGAGAGTTCCTCCTCTTGGCTAAGGGTTAGCTCTTGAGAGTCAAAAACCAGAGCTTAGATACATATATCTCTGTCATATATCTATATCATCATCTCCCTCCCCTTGTGTGTGTGATCTAAGGCCAAAAGGTGTGATTTTGTCTTAGTTTTGCTCCTTTACACACACCATTACACCTTAGCTTGAGATTCAGAGACTTGGGAGGTTGATTGCTGTGGTTTTGAGCTGGTTTTGATCACTAGAGAGTGGCTGGAACCTTTGTGCTTCAAGGGATCTTCAAGGGTAAACACTTTACTTTTTATTCCCCTTTCTTGCAACAACTTTCTACCCTCTTTACTTTGTGTTTTTGGATCTGTGTTTAACATGTAAAAGTCTTGTTTTTACTTGTTCTTGAACCTTCATTAAGGCCTTTTCTTGGTTTGAGCAAAGGTCCATCTTATTAGGCCTTGTATGGCCATTTTTGGAGCCTTTGCTTAAGACCTTGTTTGCTTGGTATTCTTGGCCTTCTCACCACTGAAAACCAGTGGGTTTTCAGTGGTGAGGGAGTTATTTTCGAGCCTCATTTAAGGGAGAGACACCCCTCTCCCCTTGGTCCTTTGCATGCCTTTGTCTTAGGCTCATAGCATAACATGTATGCATGCTTGTTTTAGCTTCATTTCAGAGCTTTATTATATGTTTTAGGTCATGTTTGATCTCTGTTTTTAGTTGATTTCGTAGCCTCTTGCATGCCTCTCATGTTTGTTTTGAAGTGCTCTCTTATGCTTAGAAGTATGTCATGCCTTTGAGCCATGTTTCTTTGCATGTTCTAGCTTGATCTCATGAAGATATTAGCATCTATTTGTCATAAAAAAAGGGCTGTGAGCCACTGTTCTTGACACTTTTGGTATGCTTAGTGTGTGTATTTTGCATGTTAGGCTTGTAAGCCTTGCTTGTATAGAGCTCTAGCATGTTTAGCTTGTTTTGATCTATTGATTTGGCATCATATTAGACCCTATTTCAGTCCATTAGTCATGTCTATATGTTGGTATATGTGGCTTAGTTCATGCTTTAAAGGTTTGCTCTTGTATGCTTAGGAATTGGCCTTGTGCATGCTCGCATACTTAGTGCATTTTGGACTATCATATGATGGGATTTGGGTGTACTTTGCATGCTTAAAATCTTTTTTTTTGGTTGTTCAACATGTGCCATGAGTGGTCATGTTAGTGGTGATGGGAAGCCTCTTGTTCATGCCTTTGTTTTGGGCCATTATGTTTGCATGTTTGCATACCATCTTGTCCATGATTTCAATCCATTTCGCCACTGTTTTCGGGGAATTTTGAGGGCTGCCTCATTGTGCTTAGTCCACCTTTGCATGTTTACATTATAGTTGTTGCATGCTTGATTAATGAGGCTTTGAATGCATGTTAGTCCTATGCTTAATTGGTCCCTCTTTGCATGACCTTTATGTCTTGTGTATTCTAGCATTTTGCATGCTTATTGTATTAGTCATATAGCATTTGGCATGCTCTGCATCTTTGTGCCATATTACATTATTGATGCATGCTTGCATGAGTTGCATTCCATGGCTTGGTTTGGGGTTGTCAAACCAAGCATGAAGATTGAGAGGAGTTCACACTTTAAGTGGTGAAAACTTGTCTCAATCCTCATGTCACTAAGGCCCTTGACCTCCACATGATAGGGACTTAGTCTTCATTTGTTTGTGTTGCATGCATTTTACACCAAAATAGCAATCTTGGTCCCTTAGGCTATCATGCTTCAAATGCATAATTGGTAGCCCTAGAATCAAGAGCCATGCCTCCTTGAGTCCCTAAATATGATAGGAGGTATTGGACATGCTGACATATGCCCAAAAAACCATGCCTTGCATTGCTGTCTGCTGCTGCTGTCAAAATCTGTCCTCTGCAGGAATTTTCTGCCGGCCGGCAGTAAATAATGCCGATCGGCACTATTTTTGTGCCGATAAACATCAAAAGCAGCCGGTGGTCAAATGGATCAGCCGATGATCACTCTATCCAGCCGGTGGGGTATTTCAGACTATTTGGAAGATGTTCTAGAATGTTGAGAATTTTTGGAGAGGCAGAGCAGTAAAAACAGAGGCAGCAGTGTTAGGGTGCGGCTTTTCCGGGCAAGACGGATCGAGCGCGCATCATTCGCGCATCCCAAGGCAGGGCTGAGGCCCCTTTGCATTTATTTATTTGCTTTGATTTCAATATTTAGAATTTTGTAATAATTAATTTATTCGTTTATTTCTTTCGGGTCTGTATTATTTATTTATTCGGTCCCTCCGAGTGAGGGCAAAAATGTAATAAGTGTGGGTGCGTGGGCATGTATGTCTTCCAATCCTCATTTCTTTCTACCCTTTTATTTATCTGCTTACAGTGGTAAATTAGGGCATTTTAAATTAGCATACCTTATGCAATGCATGCGTGCATTCATGCATTTGTTTACATGCACCGGGCTCGGTACATCATGCAAATTGCATCGTAATTTCCAATTTCCAAATTGAAATACCTGCTACTCGCGCATTCCATATGCCATGTTTAGGTTTAGCCGAGCCTATTCTAGCTTGCATTTATGCTTGTGTTGCATTAGCCACTTAACATGAACTAGGTCACGCATGTTTGCTAACCAGTTACTTGTTTTTTGGCACGGAGTACAATGTAAGTGTTTTTGCTTTAGCATAATCACATGCGTGTGAATGTTTGCCATGACAATAGGATTGCCATGCGGCTAAATGCTTATGTGATATAACTGCTTGAATGCCTGTGGATGGAGGTTGAATTACCTAAATTGGGACAACACATTAAAACTGTGAGTTTTAAAGCCCACTAGATAGTGGCAAAACCGTCTTTTCTAAAAGCCCGCTTGAGAGTGGCAAAACCTGCATTTTAGCCTACTTGTGAGTAGCAAATCATTTTCAAAACAAACATGTGGTGTTTTGTTCCAACTTAGGCGATTTGGTCTATACTTGTTTGCTGTGCGCACAACATAGTAATTCTAGGCTAATAGCCGGAATAAGAACGCATAAAGTTTTCAAAATTGGATATCACGGTTAGTAGAGGCCGGTCTTCGGACCGGGCGAAAGGGGGTGCTCATAGCTGACCTTCCCCGATCGTACCCAAGCTCCCGAGCCAAGTCACTTTGGTGATGACGGACAAGTGGCCTTCGGCGCCGAGTCAGGGTTTCCTAAATTCCCCATTTTAAAAATATTTAGGTGGCGACTCTGTAATCTGGCAAAGCAGTCCATGTTTGGCACTACTTTTTCAAAAATCTGTTTTTCTTCAAAACGATTTGCCAGAGTTGGACTCTTTGGTTCAGATTTAGAACCGCAACAAAGTCGAGAGTCCGAACTGTAGCGAGGTCCCCCGCGGACGTGTTACAGATGCGCCGAACCTCGGTGCATGCAATACTAAATGAATGGATGCAAGCATGCAATATGCTAATTAAAATATGTCCCTAATCTAACCATCAAAAGCGATTAAATAAAAGGGAGAAAGACGTGGGGTTGGAAGACATACACACGCACGCACACTTATTACAACATTATGCCCTCGTGAAGGAAAGTTCGAATGAATAAGAACTAAGCTAATCCAAGCTAAGCTAATCTAATTAAGCTAATCTAATTAAGTTAATTAGACTAATTATTACAAATCAAATGAATAACTAGTTAAGCTAATTACTAATCATTACAACACTTATGCACACGAACTAAGCATTTAAGACATTAAACTATGCTGCCACTGCTCCGCCTCAGAAAGTGGAAGATGCACATGCTTGGTTTTCGCCCTGAAAGACCTCCGTTTTGCTCTCGAAAGTCTCTGTTTGCAGGGTTGAGCATTTCCAGAACCTTTCTACTCCACCTTACCAAATCTTTGCTGAGCTTTACATCAGTGGCCTACCGGCCATGGATGGATGCTATCGGCTAAGGAGGTGTCCTGCTGTAGACCGCCCCGAGAACTCTGCTCTCCGCGCCGGCGAGGGCGCGAATCCGCTTTGCTCTTAGCTACTGCAGTTCGGACTCAATGTCACGGTTCTGAATCTAATCTCACAAAGTGCAATGTGAGACCGATAAATCACCAAAGAGTCCAAATCTGGCAAATCGTTTTGAAAAACTGATTTTTATAAAGAAGTGCCAAACATGGAATGCTTTGCTAGATACAGAGTCGCCACCTAAATATTTTATTTTGGGGAAAATTTAGGAAACCCTGACTCGTGCCTAAGGCCACGTGTCCGTCATCACCAAAGTTGCCTTGGCTCGGGAACTTGGGTACGAGAGAGGAAGGTCATACAATGAGCACCCCCGCTCGCCGATCAAAGATCGACCTTTACTAACATGATATTTATTTTTTGAAAACCCATGTGTTCTTATTCCGGTTATTAACCTAGAATTACTATGTGACGCGCGCAGCATACAAGTATAGACTAGATCGCCTAAGTTGGAACAAAACATTTCATGTTCGTTTGTGAAAATGGTTTGAAGTTTGCTACTCGTAAGTAGGCTAAGACGAGGATTTCAAGGAATTGTTCCAATTCAAGCAATCCAACCTTCACCCACAGGTATTCAGGCAGTTAAACACTTAAGCCGTTAGCCTCATGGCAAGCATGCTAAACATGGCTGCACTTACACACATGTAGTATGCTAAAGCATAAACACTCACAGTCTACACCAAGCCAAAACAGAGAACTAGTTAGAAATTATGCATGATCCTAGTTCATGTTAAGATGGCTAATGCAACACAGGCAAAATGCAACTAAGATAGGCTCGGCTATTCTAAGATGGCATGTGAAATGCAACTTGATAAAATGCTGTTGGACACGTATTCAAGAAAGTGTGTTTGAAATACAATGCAGTTTGGTATGATGCGCCGAGCCCGGTGCATGAAAAACAGATGAATAATGCACGCAGGTATAGACACCCCATTTTTGACCGACCTTAAGACTTAGATGTCATCGATTGAGTGCTCGGTGATTACGTATGTTGTGCTCATTCTAAGGTTACGGAGTCTCGGCTGAGAGCCTTGCCTCCGGACTTCGGGACTCTTTTGTGCTTTGTCTCGGTTTGCGAACCAGATTCTGTTTTCTCTTCCCGAAGGAAGAGAGAGGTCCCGTAGACCATCTCTCAGTGGCCGTAGGCTACTTTTCGTGTTCGTAGACCACTGTTCCCGTTTGGAGACCAGTTTTCGATTTTCGGAGCCGTCGACCGTGCGCCTCGGTTCGGGACAGCTTAACTTTCTCCGTTTGCTCCGGTTTTTGGCACACACCTTGTTTCCTCTCTCTAGAGGGACACTGTGGCCCAGGAGACCACCTTCATGGTCACACGCCACTTTCGATGCTTAACGGCCTGTTTTCGGGGCACCCGGCTGCGCATTTCGGCCCCCGAACCCTCGTTTTGCATCCGTCTTGATTCATTTTTGGCAGGGACCCTATTTTCATTGTTTTGAAGGTGGTACGGGGGTGGGAGACCAGCAATTCTCTTGGACACCATCTCTTTCTCCGCCGGCTGTTTTTCTTGTCAGGTAGCTGGTCTCCCTGACTTTTGAGCCACATTTACTGGTCTCCCATACCACCACTTGCTTGCATTGAGTGTGGAGACCCTCCCTAGGGGGTGCCGACCACTTAAATGAGATTGACCCTTTTGACCCTGTGTAGACGTCCCCGAACGCCCCGGGAGCGAAATCCCGTCTTGTTCGTTTGTGGGTCTACTACAGTTCGGACTCAAATTGTCACAGTTCTTAATCTAAACCAAATAGTCCAAATCCGGCAAATCGTTTTGAGAAAATAGATTTTTTGAAAGAAGTGCCAAACGTGGACTGCTTTGCTAGACACAGAGTCGCCACCTAAATATTTTTTAATGAGGGAATTTAGGAAACCCTGACTCGTTTGCCTAAGGCCGCGTGTCCATCATCGCCAAAGTTGCCTTGGCTCGGGAACTTGGGTACGATTGGGGAAGGTCAGCTATGAGCACCCCCTCTCGCCCGATCCGAAGATCGGCCTCTACTAACCGTGATATCTTATTTTGAAAACATTATGCATTCTTATTCCGGTTATTAGCCTAGATTTACTATGTGATGCGCACAACACAAAAGTATAGACTAGATCGCCTAATTTGGAACAAAGCATCGCATATCCGTTTGTTTGGAAAACGTTTTGAGATTTGCTACTCGCAAGTAGGCTAAAATACGAATTTCAATGAGTTGTTCTAACTCAAACAATCCAACCTTCACCCACAGGCATTCAGGCAGTTAATCAAATAAGCATCTAGCCACATGGTAAGCATGCTATCATGTTAACATTCACACTCATGTGAGATGCTAAAACATAAAACACTTACAGTGTACTCCAAGCCAAAATAATAAACTAGTTAGTAATCATGCGTGATCCTAGTTCATGTTAAAATGGCTAATGCGTGGTACATCCATTAGCGTTAACAAATCTGATGACCCATAAAGGGACCTGATGACCCATAAAGGGACGGCCTTAAAGGCATTCTGATGACTCATGTGCATAGAGACGTTTCTGATGACCCATAAAGGGACCTGATGACCCACGAAGGGACCTGATGACCCATAAAGGGACCTGATGACTCATGTGCACAGAGACGTTCTGATGACCCATAAAGGGACCTGATGACCCATATAGGGACCTGATGACCCATAAAGGGACCTGATGACCCATAAAGGAACGCGTATCATGTAGTGCTAAGGATGCCACGGTTAACTTTCAGAATCTTGGACAATCATTCATTCATTTCCAACATATCATAGCTTTTCAAAGAATCAATCATTTCGTATCATAGTATACTAAAAATACATAACATTGAACATAACTTTACAAAGTTATTACTCACAGATGGCCGCAGAAGCAAATCAGACAGACTGGACATATCAGGAAAATCAGGCAGACAATGGCGCGTGACCTACACAAGCACATAACATATACACATTGAAATACGATATTACTCCTTTGATCAAACTTGTCCTTTCTAGTCTTTATAGTCTGAAGTTCTACTACGTTTATTCTTTCTCATTTAAATAAACCGGGTTCTTATTTCATATATTCTTTCATTACTAAGTCCCTCTTTCCAAATAGATTGATCCTTTACTTGGCTTCTTAAATAATTACCACAAGATCAATGATTCATTCTTTAACTAACTAATCTATATTGATTAGTAGCTTACTATTCTTTATTGAGTCATAAATCATGTCTAGAATGCATTGGAAAGAGATGAGGATAAAAATATGAGCTAAATGCAACTTTTCAAAACATGCTGAAAATGGGTCTTCGCTCGAGCGCCACTTTGGTCACTCGAGCGGACTGTAAAATTTGAAAAACTACTGGGAGGTCGAATTTCACGCTCGAGCAAGACTTCCCTCGCTCGAGCGAACAACGAAAATTCTGAAATTCCAAAATTGCAATTAAAGTTCAAATTTGGCATTTAAAGCCTCAAAACATGTACCTTAGTATACAAACATGAAGAACCATTTATTATAGTCATAAATTGCTAAATCATTTATTCAAAACCATGCCCCAATTGCCAAATTTAGTTTTAATTCATTTCCTCCATAGCCAAATCCCAACTCAAAATGATTAACTTCTAATTTAATCTCAATAAATTGAACATGGCTCCAAACTCTCATTTTCTTTTTAGTCACATAAAATTGGCGTCAAATTCTTTCTATTCTCCTTGAAATCATGAAATTGAAGTCATGAAACTTCTTATAAATTTTCCAACTAGCTTCCATAATCTTAAACTCAACTTAATTTATAACCTTAATTTAATTCATAACCATAGATGTCCCAAAATATGTTTTATTTTAAATAAAATCTCAAATTACAAGTATGGATTAAAATCTAATTATAACATCAACACTTTATCTAACATTAGGATTAATTCTAAATTTCCATAAACTTGATGTTTATAAAACATTCCCTTTTTCTCTTCAAAATATGAGATTGAATTAATCCAAATTTTTCGTAATCTATGATGAATGTATAAAACACTTATCAAAAATCCAACTAATTCTACATTATCAAGCTCAAATTATAATTTGACTTTTTAATTAATATCAAAACTCAATCCTAAACTCACAAGCTTTAAAATATGGGTTAAAGTTCTAAAATCTTGAAAATCCACAATGCATGTATGAAATTTCATTTCAAAATTAAGCCAACTCTAGATTGTCAAATTGTAAATCATAATTTATTTCTTAATTTATCTCAATTTAGATTCAATTAATTTTTCTTCATACCTAACCCAAATTTAATCTCATAAATCTTTTTACACATGAATTAAATCTAAACTTTGAAATCCTAACATGCATGTGAGGATGAACCTCAAATTTATGAAGAATGATAAAAATCAAACTCAAACTAATTAATTTCTAATTTATTTTCCATAACCATCCACATGCATGCAACCCATTTCAAATCATCTTTTATAATTTTGAATCTAATTCAATTTCACCACCCTTTTACTAATTCCTTTTTATTTACATGCAATTGAACCCAATTTCATTTTGATTCTAGATGTTAGGGAAATTATTTACAAGAATTAAGGTAAAAATTATTACCTATTGTTCTTCCAAGATGAATTCTTGGGCCTCCCTTGACTACTCTTTACATTCCTCTTTGCTCCTAATTTCTTCCTTTTGTTCCAGCACACACACACAAAAACAGAGGCTTTCTCTCCCTCTCTCTCGGCTCTTTCTCCCTCTCTCGGTTTTGTCTCCAGCCGTGCAAATTGATGAACTAAACAATACATACCACTTCTCCTTTCTTGACTTCAATCACCTCCTTTATTATTATTATATTAGGTAGTGGGACACTTGTTTACATAGTATGAAGCCATGTTTCCTTTACTTAGCACACTAATCACACTTTAATTTAATTAAACATTATTTAGTCTTGATTAGTCATAATTAGCACAAGTTAATTAATCATAACTAATTACAATTCCTACATGATTTAATTAGTCTAATTTGACTTCTATAATGCCCAATTAATTATATTTAAATTTATCAGTCTGAATCAGATTTTTAATCAAACTCCCAAAAGGCTCCAATTAATAAATCGAACTTATTGCCATCATCAATTTTGATTTCCCAAATCATTTAGGCCTTCAATTTTTGATCAGACACCAAATCTTCGTCCATAAATTACATATTCACATTGGGCACATCATAATTAAATTTAATTTATAATAACCACAATCCTCAATCCTCATGACTCAATCAACTCCAATTAGGACCTAATTAATCGAATCTCAATTTCACTAAACTGAATCGAATATTTAATAAAACTCCCAAATGGGTCCGTAATTAAGATTAAATTGATTCAACTCCCTAACTTCACTTCCTTAAGCCATTTGGACCCTTAATTTTTAATTCCAAAATAAATCTTCAATAAAATCATATACGAGTCAGATTTCACAATTCTCATAAATCCCAATTAAATTATAATACTCTGCAATTAAATTCAAATCCTCTTAATTAATCAAGTACTAATTCTTATACGTGATGGGGTTGTTACACTCTCCTTCTTGGGACCTCAAGGCACCATCCTCACCTCTAAAATCCCTCAAGATTTCAGTGGTGAGGAGGCCCAAACACAATGGTCCCGGAGCTCAACCAAAATGGCCCAAAACAAGGGCCTAACAAGGCTTAAGAGGGGTCAAACAACCCCAAAACTTAAAACACCCTTAACAAACTATTTAGAGAACTAAAAAACAGAACTTTTCTATGTTATATGTTAAGCTCAAAAATACTTGTAAGGTAGGCAAAAATACAATGCAAAAATGGGGTAAAAAGGGACAAAAGTCTTACCCTTGTAGACCCCCTTCAAAAATGGAAGACCAGCTGGTTCTTTAGGTTCAAATCAGCTCCAAAACTCCAAAAACAAGCCTCAAGGACCTCAGCTCCAAGAGAAGGTGTAAGTCTAGGTGTTTGTGTGCAAATCTAAGACTAAAACACCTTAAGGGCAAAAAGAGAGAGAGAAATAGATATAGGATAGATACAATTATGCTAACCCTAAAAACCAGAGCTCTCCTCTGACATTTTGTCACCCTAAAAGAGGGAGAGGATGCCTCCTCTTATAGAGCTCAATCTTGTAAGCTTACAAGACAAGCTAGCTAAGAGGGAGATCCCTCCATACACGTGTATGGAGAGGAGCCAAGTGCATGCCAGCTGCATGAAAATATCTGCAAAAGCGGATGCACAGTAGCCGGCCGACAAAAAATGCAATTGACCAAAAAAAGATAGCCGGCCGGCCATCTACAGTGTCGGCCGGCCAAATATTTGGCCGGTGGCAACAAAACACAGCCGGTGGCCTCAAGCCATGGCCGGTGATGGGTGGGGATGGTCAACAAGCCCTACCCTGCCCCTCAAAGGCAAAACATAAGTGTTTGGTGCAAAACCAGACACAAAACAGTCGAGTCGAGAGATCCTGAGGCAAGGCGCATAGCCGAGACCTCCGGGAACTCAAGACGAACACAAACATGGATGATCACCGAGTGTTCAAACGGTGATGTCCAAGTCTTGAGGACGGTCAAAAATGGGGTGTCTACAGTTGCCCCTCTTTGACAGAACTCGAAAGTCATAACAATGACGGGAGTGATTGTCAAAGCCCAGAGACAACCCATTTTTGACAAGGCCGAAGACTTAGACAAGGCATACAAGCTGCAGATAAAAATATGCGCCCGAAGGCAGGGGCAAAATGCAAGACAAATGCAAGAAGCCGAGCATAACTTATGATCATGCAAAGAAAGCTATAACGAAGCATAACATGCGACAGTTCTAAGCTAGCATACACCAAACTACACTACAATGCAGAAAGGATATAAGAGAATTATGCAATTCTCGATACGTCTCACTCGGAGAATACAATACCTGCCCGTTCGTCTGGTTGCACCAGCCTCAAATGAACTGTACATACAATATCGTGCTTGCAAAAGAAAGAAAACTTAACAGGTGCAATATTGTTAGCAACATGCATAACATGCAAAATGAATGCAGAATGATATGCAATATATACAAAACCATGTATAATAATGCAAATGAAAATGCAATGCAATTGAAACCATGCAAACGATATGCAATGCAATTGAATCATGATCAAATCATGAGCGGTTCAACACCACACAAATGTCAAATAGATTGATGGAAGTAACAAGTCCGTCTACCATAGAAAAGGTGCCGCAACCCTCAAAGCACGTACACATGCAGAACTATGAGTGATGTAAACGGACACAAGAACAAGTATTGGGTGGAATGACATGAGTGGGGAAACAACCCGCTAACGAAAGAACAATGATCCTAATGCTGGATGCAAAAATTACACTACAAGGTAATATATACAGTGGATATGGCATGCAGCCAGACCAAATCTTGCCTAGGAAAGGCATGGACACATACAAGCCATGTCTAACACAGAAAAGGTGCCGCAACCCTCAAACCAAGTTCAACAAGGAATAGGCGCGTACACATGCAGAACTGTGCTTTAACGTGAAAAGTATGGGCACATACCAAACCAAGCTCAACATGGAAAGGCGCAAGCCATAGATGGAGGTGATGATGCAGTGAATGTATGCAAGCTACAATGCGGTATGCACTGGAATGGAATAGATACGATGGATAAGGCACATAGGCCAAACCAAATCTTGCCTAGGAAGGGCATGTACACAAACGAACCGCGTTTAACACAGAAAAGGTGCCGCCACCCTCAAACCAAGTTCAACAAGGAATAGGCGCGTACACATGCAGAACTGTGCTTCGACGTGAAAAGTATGAGAACATACCAAACCAAGCTCAACATGGAAAGGCGCAAGCCATAGATGGAGGTGATGTAGTGAATGCATGCAATCTACAATGCAATATGTACAATATGCAATGGAATGGATAGTAAAATGCATGACCTATGCACTATATTACAATGAAATGCATGACATATGCAGTATTTACAATGAATGCATGACATATGCAGTATTTACAATGAATGCATGACATATGCAGTATTTAAAATGATGCATGACATATGCAATATATATATTTTTTTTTTTTGCTTTTGAAATGCATGCTACATAGAGTGCGCGACAACGCAAGTCGCTTGAAATGCATGAACTTTGTTATTTTGAATGCATGATTATGCATGATTTTGACAACGCGCGGCTTTTGAGATGCATGACAATGGATGTACTTGAAATGCACGGCAACGCGCGGCTTTTGAAATGCATGACAATGCAAATGAACTGTACACACCAATGCACCGAAGGTCTTGCACCTTCCAAGGATTTAAGGTCTCCTAGACCGTCGAGTGCACAGGACGGTGTGATGCGCAAAATAGCATGATTGAATGCATGCAAAATGCAATGGGATGCGCAAAATAGCGCGAATGGGATGTGATGCGCAAAATAGCGCGATTGAATGCATGCAAAATGCAATGAGATGTGCAAAATAGTGCGGTGCGTAAAATAGCGCGAATGAGATGTGATGCACAAGACAGTGCGATGCGCAAAACAGCGCGATTGATTTGAAATGCACCAGACAGTGCGATTGAGGTGCGCAAAACAGCACGAATGAATGCAATGCACAAGACAGTGCGATACGCTAAACAGCGCGATTGATTTGAAATGCACAAGACAGTGCGATATGCTAAACAGCGCGATTGATTTGAAATGCACAAAACAGTGCGATACGCTAAACAACGCAAGTGATTTTGAAATGCACTAAATAGTGCGATACGCTAAACAGCGCGAGTGATATGCAATGCACAAAATAGTGCGATACGCTAAACAGCGCGAATGATATGCAATGCACAAAATAGTGCGATACGCTAAACAGCGCAAATGATTTGAAATGAACTAAACAGTGCGATACGCTAAACAGCGCGATTGATATGCAATGCACAAAATAGTACGAGTGAAACACAACCACAAGAGGCACAAGAAAGTGCGAATGAGATACAAAGTGTAACTGCACAAGACAGTGCGAAAGAGGTGCGTAACAATGCGAACGACATAACGTAGAACCAGCGTGCGTTCATGACAAAGCATTGTAATGCAATGCATGTGGGGCAACTTTCGGATAAAAGGATACCAAAAGGATACACCTTGCACATATTCGAGTGCCACGCACAGAAGACACAGTCCGAGGTCAAAACGGAGACCGATTAAGCTTCGCGAATGCCATTTCTTGCACTGTATTGAGCAATGAAGGCCCCAAACTATTCAAATCTGGCCCAAACAAGGTTGTAGGAGGCTCACCGGCCAGAAGGGGAAGCCACCAGCTGTCAATCGGCTATCAAAACACATCACCGGCCAAATAATTTGGCCGACCGGCAAACAATGTGGCCGACCAGCCAAAAATTGCTGAGTCGGGACAGTTTGGTCTTTTCACCCCGGGTCTTTTAAAATAGGGTTTCAAACCCTATTTTTCTCATTTCCCTCTAGCCGAAATTGCTTCCCTCTCTTTCTAGGGCACTTTTCTTCCTTCATTCCTTGTTTTTCTCGTGTTTTCGCGCCCGTTTCGTCGTTGGATTCGCGAAGTTCTTCGCGTTTCGAACTCTTTCATCCAAACGAAACTTCGTTTCGGTGCACTTTTTTTGATTTCTGCCTCTTGGGGTTTGTTTCCCCCGAGCTTTCCTTGATTTTCGTGCTTTTTCCACACTTCGGCTTTTCCGGCCATTTTTCGCCCTCTCAAGGTTGACTTTTCGGTTGACCTTTCGCATTCTCATCCGATTTCCACTTTCCTGGCCATTTTTATCACCTTTGACATGGCGGACGATATTCCATGGGGCAGGACTCCCCCTGATCGTGAGATGGATCCTGGGGCCGAGCTTCTTCCCTTGAGTGTCCGCCCATTCGACTCGGCGACCTACCGGCCGGCGGTCCACGTCTTGCCTCCCGACGGACTTCGTCAGTTCAGGAGTTTTGACCGGAGCGTGCCACAGGATCTGCTTCTACGCGAGCCGGCATCTCATCTATCCTTCGGTGCTTCTGAGGTACAATCTTCCCTCTTTATTACTTTCCGCAATGTAGAACATTTAACTGCCATAGTCGATTTCATTCTTTAATTGCTTAACCCGGATACACCGAAACACTGCATGCTGTAGTTGACTGTGAACATACTTGCAATCTGATATCTGTTTGAATCGAACACGTGCACACACATTGCACTTGCCCTGAACCACTCAAACACACTGACACATCATACACTGTAGTTCACTATAAACACATCAACACCTGATATCTGTTTGAACTTGAAAACGTGCACATGCTATATCTGTACTGAATCACTCAAATACGCTGATACAGCACACACTGTAGTTCACTGTAAACACATCGACACCTGATATCTGTTTGAACTTGAAAACGTACACACGTGCTATATTTGCATCGATCTTGACTGTTCTTCAAAACTGTACATTTTATATCACTTCGCAACTGTTTGCCTTTGAACAGGGAGATTCCCATATCGTCCGTGGGTATAGGAATGTCGCTGCCCGAGATTGGTATATGGAGCTGCCCGATGCGGTCCGTCAGATCGTAGACCAGGCTGGCTTCGGCGCCTTCTGCAGAGGACTCACACGCCTCATTACGTGCAGACCTCTCCTTGCCGCTCTGGTGGAGAGGTGGTGGGACACCACTGACTCATTCCACCTTTCCGCTGCTAGGGAGATGACGATGACTCCCGTCGACTTCTCGATGCTCACAAGTATCGGGGTAGGGGGTGATCTGATCCCCTTTGACACCGACATGGATGAGTGGGAGGACGCTCAGATATATCTGCTTGGCGAGATGCCGCCTCTCGCCCGTCCAGGCTTCGTCCGGTATTCATGGTTCGAGGTCCAGTTCAGGGTCCAGCCAGCTTTGGCCGAGGAGGCTTCAATGACCCAGGAGGAGGTGGAGCAGTACGCCCGCGGCTTTCTGATGTTTCTACTGGGGATGACTATTTTCGCCGACCGGGCGAATACCGTGCCCCTCTGTTTGCTCAGCGCCTTAGTGGATGTCACACAGATCCTGCGCTATGACTGGGGTGGCGCCGCTCTGGCTACACTCTACGGATACATGAGCTCAGCTTCCCATGGCAACGGACAGTTGCTCGGGGGTTATTGGCGCGCTTGGGAGGTACATTTTCCTTCTCTGCTTTACATTTTCTATACTCCGCACTGTACTCTGTACACTGCACACACTGTTGTCTGCTTTACACTGACTGTATATTGCACACACAGTACACATATACTCTGCTTTACACTGACTGTACACTGCTCACCCTGTACACACTGCACACTGCACAATACACGGCTTTGTTATTTCTACTTTATTCTATACTCTGCTTTACCTGATAAGCATACTGATATATATATATATATATATTTTTTATTCTGCAGTTGTGGGTGTATGCCTATTTTCCCAGGCTTGCCCCAGTGCTTGACGTAGAGACTCCTCTTGTCGTCCCATTCTCCCGGCGCCTCGACGTGAGGTGTGTGCGGAGGCCCCGGGAGACGTTCATCTTCTTCCGTCGCTACTTTGACACCATCACCGCCGCGTAGGTACGTTCGGTCTTTAGAGTTTGTTTAAGCTTCGCTTTGTACTATTTTTTCTTCAATAACAGTAGATAACAAAATTGCATTTCATTTTCAAATCACCTGGCAGCCTTGGGCTCCACTGCCGGCTGAGATTTGGGGGCGATTTGCGGGTGCTGTGGAGACCGCCCGGTTTAGGATTCTCTTGGAGGGCCCAGTCTGCCGGGCTTGGTACCTAGGCAAGCGCTTCCTGCGCCAGACGCTGGGTTTACCGAAGCAGATAGTTCCAGCTCTGCCCCCTGAGCACATGAGGGACACCGAGAGATACACTCTCGAGCAGATGGCTGAGTACACAGTCGGCTGGGATGCGATACGTCACAGAGGCATAGGCGACTACACAGAGTTCATCTGGACCTTCCTTATGCGGCCTTTGAGCAGCGGCCGCTGAGCTGAGAGAGTGAGATCTGCGGTGCCGACAGCCAGGGCAGGCGCAGGGGCAGGGACATCGGGAGGGCTCGGGTCCGTGGCGGGAGTGGAGCCCGGGGAGGGCGGGGGGCTAGTTGGCCAGCACTGCCCGAGACGATGACGTGCAGAGGGCAGGGCGGGGCGACTTACCAGATCCCCTTTGCTCCTCTCCCGGCTGATCACGAGTTGGTTGGTTTCTACGACTTGCCTCCGGTATGTATTACTGCATTTTGTACAGTCGTTTCATTTCATTTTGTCTGATATTCCGCAGAATACTGATGCTTCTAATCATTTTTACAGGCTTCCTCTAAGTACACCCGACAGTCACTGGAGTTGAATGCCTCCATGATGGGGATGCTACAGCGGACTTTTGACCTCCTGGCCCTTTACGGTATCCCGGTATGTTCTCCTGACCACGGTCCCGAATGTAAGCTATTTCACGTAATCTGATGCACAAGACAGCACTCGATACACAGCCCTCACAGCATCTGGTACACTGTACTCATACACTGCATTTTGTACTGACACACTACTCACGACATTCATATTCTGTACTCATACACTGCATTCTGTATTGATACACTATTCATAGTATTCACACACTGTACTTTGCATTCTGTACCGATATTCTGTCTTGCGTAGCATACTGATGCGTCTGCAATTTTATGCTTTTCAGCCTCCCTTCCAAATTCCCACTGTAGGAGGTGCTCCAGCTGGACCTTTCGTTCCTGTTCGAGGGAGAGATGAAGAGGGCCGAGTATACCCCCGCACCAAGGCAGGGCGCACTCACGTTAGGAGCAGCTCGCGGGCTCCAGTCCCTGATGATGATGATGAGGAGTCCGAGGCTGAGGCAGAGTCGGAGGCAGAGTCGGGGGCAGAGTCATCGAAGGAGGAGACCGGAGACGGCTCGGGCTCAGACTCAGATGACAGTGCTGATGATGCTCCTGGACCTTCGTCCAGGAAGAGGACTAGGACGGACCCTCAGGCCTGAGGCCACTTGACATTGATACAGATTTTTGCTGTTTGTTTTCTTCTTTTTTTTGTACTTTTTCCCCTTTTTGCTGGTAGTTAGAGTACCTTGTACTGCCGCAGGCAGATTTTTGTTTCCAAAGCTTTGTACTTTGAAAAAGATGATGAAATGAAACAAACCGCTTTTTGTCTAAAAAGTGTTATATTTTGTACATTTCATATATTGCATCGCATCACATCATATTACACCTCATTGTAAATGAAATTAATCTTTTGTCTGAAAATTGAACACTTGCATTGTAATAACCAGATAACGAATCAGCCAACAGCAAGAACAACTCAAGCAACCCACTGCCCCGTTCTGAACACACAGCCCATACTCTGCTGAGGATTAATCTGCATATAGCCCGTAACACAGCACTCGGTTCATTCTGCACACGGCAACCCCCAAACAAACAGCCCAATCTGACCAGACGGAATACAAAGGCTGAAACCGGCTGAAGTTGAAACACACTCAGATGCTCCAAATTTTCCCTGTCTTCTTTTGCTTCGCCTAAATGTAGAGAATGACACAGCACTCTGAGCACAAACAATTTTTGAAATTGAAAAAAGGCTTTTCAAACCTGGGAATTGAGCCTACAACTGAACACAGCGGAAAAAGACTCAAACAAAAGGTACGCGACCTAAACACAACGAGACACGCTCGAAAAAGACTCAAAACAAGAGTTGATGTAAACAAAACAAAAGACACAACACATGGACGTGTTTACAAAAATGAAAGACCTCAGGTCTCGAGGAGCCAGTTCCTCCGGGTATGTTTCCCACCCTTTCTGATTTGTGATTCTCACATCACTCGGCCCTCAGGCTCGGTTTTTCTCTCAAAACCCTTTTCCTCGCTTTTCTCTCGACTTACGCCTCTCTATTCTTTATTCTCACATTTTTTTCGTCCCTCCCCAGGGTTATTAATGGATGAATAGAAAATTGTGGGTTCACGCCCAATACTATTAGCTCGCGGCTATTTCTTTTAGCGACATTCAGTCAGTGTCCCAGGTAAGGGAACGGAGTATCTTGATCCATTCTGATTCGTGCTCCATACTTGGTTCAATACCTCATTTCTCGGAGGTTGTTGAGGGCTTTCAGCCCTTTACAGACAGCTTCGGTTGTGCCTTCTTCTGGCGAATAGAGTGCCCTTCTGACAAGTATGCTGATGAAAAAAAAAGGGGGGAAAAGACAGAACACCTGACTCGACTGTGCCCCTAGTTCATCACTTTGACCATTTTTTGGTTTTGGTTTTCTATTAAAACAATTTTGACCAACATGAGAGTTAGATTAACATGCTTGTTCGATTTTCTGATTTGAAATTATGCAAGTCAGGCTATGAGCATTGAAAATTTTCCTTTTTTGGGTCCAAGACAATGGTCCAGTTTTGGAAAAGATTGAAATAGTTTTTGAGAAAATAGTCAACCTTAGCAAAAATTTTCAAAAACTATTTTTGCAAACGGCCACTGCTCAACGAGCATGGAACTTACTCTCAAGATGCGCAACCCTGGATCGGAGGCAATGGAAAATTGCCCCTTGCTTGAAAGAGCTGCACGGCAACGGAAAGTTGCCCCCAGTTTGAATGGCGACTCGTGGCAACTTACGGCAACGGAAAGTTGCCCCTTGTTTGGATGATGCCGCAGCATTTTGCAAACAGTCCTCATCAGTGATAATCGAACTCTCGGACACGGAGAAGACGAAGACGGTTAGAACCAATATATGGACACAGTCACTTCGGAAGTGTTGGTGGTTGAACTTTAGGATGAAGTTGCCTACGTATCCCAGACATGGGAATCAAGCCTACGTAGTTCACGGTGTCACAACCGAACTATCGGATTCAGAGAAGGCAAGGATGATCAAAACCATTACATGGACATGGTCGCTATGAAAGCGTTGGGGGCTGGACTTCAGGATGAAGTTGCCTACGTATCCCAAACATGGGAATCAAGCCTTACGTAGTTCCGGTTAAGGTACACTCGGGTATTTTAACCTTCACTTTTTAGGCTCTAACTTTTGCCAAGGCGCCCGTTATGGGTTTTCGACCTTGCGAGCTTCTTTTCTTTTTTTCTTTTTTCGCTTTTTTTCTTTCTTCTTCTTTTTTCTTTCTTCTTCTTTTATTTTTTTTGCATCTTTTTTTCTTTTTGTATTTCTTTTTTTATTTTCTTTTGTATATATTTTTTTCTTGCTCTAACTTTTGCCTGGGTCGCCCTTCCGGGTTTTCGGCCCAGCGAGCCTCTCAAAGGGGAAAAGTGTAACAAGTCCATGCCAAATGGTTTTGAGATTGAAGTCTCTCTGTATCCAGGAGAATGACTGTTGTATTGATTTGCAGAAGGATCCATCACGGTTGCTTCACGAGCTTCTTGTGGTGAGATCTAACCTTCTTGATCTGATTTTGGTGCCTCTTGTTCGAGGGCTGCTTCAAATCTGGCCACACAGGCCTTACATGGCGGTCGACCGTTGAACAGTCTGAATTGTGGTCAAGGCTTGAAAACAAACGGATTGAGTCTTGAGGCTGAGAGCGATCCTAGGCTGCACAATCTCAAGAGCGATTCCACGCAGGTCTTCCCAGGACTGCGCAAAACATTTTGTTTTTGAAAGTTTTTAAGAAAACGACAAATCGCTCGCGCTGAAGATAGTGTGGAGCCAATTTGGATCAAGCCAGGGTCCTTCTTAGTACTCACGCTAACAAGCATGATTTCAGTCATTAAAGACTTCGCACGCCTCTCTTTCTCTCAAATGATCAAAGTTTTGCAAAACCCAAGGAATCCCTTCCTCTTCGTTTTCATCACTACAGTGTTCAAAAAGGTTTTTGAAAAACTTAGGTCATTACAATGATTTTCAGGGCAAAAAAGAGCAGGTGGAATGCACGGTCGTTCCATTCAAATTCTCTGACACAACTAGCTCAAAATAAGCAATAAGCATGGAAACACGATAGCCGCAGCTGTTTCATTCAGATTTCCTGGTTGCAACTGGCTCCACAGCAGAGACAAACTCAAAAAGAAAGCAAAAGGAGTAATTACAAAACGAAACGGTGTTCGAGGCAACAACCCCGGAATCACTTGACATTTTATACAAGGGGAGCCGACTCGCTACAACAAGACAGACCCTTAAGCAAAAAGAACTGACTCAAGACGAAGAGACAGACTTAAAACGAAACAAAAGACTGACTCGACACCCAAGCCAGAATTTACAAAACTAGCAATCGCAGATGCTCAAAAATGTGTGCCAGACGCCACATCCAAAAATACACCAAGCGCCGCCCGCAGGTGGTTCACTCCCTGATTACATACTCGCAGTATCAGTATCCTCAAAATCCAATAGCTGGGTAGTAACGGACTTGGCTGAGGTGGGCGGGAGGATAACCTCGTTGTCGATCAAATCCTGCACTTCATGACGGAGGCGAAAACAATTATCGGTAGCATGACCAGTTTGCTGGTGGTATGCGCAGTACAAAGCAGCATCATGTGTGAGAGGGAGATTCTTCGGGAGAGACCGAGGCTCCAAGGGTTTAAGATGCCCTCTTTCGGCCAAGATCTGAAGTGCCTTCGACAACGGCATGTAAAGAGCGTGAAAGACCCTGCGCCCTCGGGGCAGGTACTTTGAAGTCTGAGTATTCTTGTTAGATGCACTAGCGAAAGGGTCAGCAGGCACTGCCTTGACTTTCTGATCTTTCCCAAGTGCAGGGTTGGGAGCGGAAGGAACTATTCTGGCATGACAGGGCCTATCCCGATTTTCTGACTAGCTTGTACTGCCTTCGACTGGAGTGGGGAAAACATCATCCACAGTCTTGGTCATGACCGCGAACACCTATTGCTTACTCATCCCCCCGGCTTTCAAAGCCTCGACTGCCCGCAGCAGTTGTTCAATGGGATCGGCATCTGCCTTCGTTTTGTCCTTACCTCTGGCCTCAGCCTGATCAAGGGTTTGGGTTGATGTTGATACGTCATTGCCATAGCCGGAGGCTACCTCAGGTTGGCTAAGTTCGATCACAATCCGTCCCAATAGCGGGGGCTCTTGTGGAACAAAACTCCCGGCATATGGTGCAGCTGGTGGCAAAGCTGACATTCCGTAGGCAAGATCCGCCACGGACCTCTGGAGGTCACCTATCATCCCCATCAACTCGAATGTGGTGGGCTCACGAGCCTGGTACAACTGGGGGGTCCAGACCGGGTGTGCAACAGGCGACCTGGGTGGATGCGGTACATCAACATTGGTCTCACTTTGCAGAGTGATTCCTTGATCTAATGCGGCTGTCATAACCACAATCTTTTCCGAATTCTGTGTCATCATAGGTCTTGCCTCAGCAAGGGGGAACACTGGCTATTCTGGATCAACTCTCTGAACTGAAAGGGAAAACAAGCAGCATTTTAGCCCAAATGGAACAAACACAGGTGTAGCCGAACAACTGTACTCTACTACTGATCACTGTTCCCCAGAATCACTGCCCCAAATTTCTGCCTGTAAACTGATACCCTCAAGTAAAACTGATTTCCAAAATACTGATGCCCTCAGGCCTGATACCCAGACTTGCAAACTGATAGATGCATTCCTGTAGAGATACACTCTAAAAACATATAGCAAGCAAGTGAGAGCCAAAACACCCCTATGTTGGGGTACGGTTTCCCTGTCCTATTTTGTCGGGAGCTAAGGTTTCACTATGCACGCAGCGGTTTCAAACAACCTAACATCGGGTAAGCAACCTGTCCTAGCTTGGAATGGTCACTATGGATTCCGAATATGCACTAGGTCGAATGGTCGAAAAGGGTGCCCTGGTAAAACCGGGGTTTGTGTTCCCATACTGGCAGAGCCCGCAACCGGTCAGCCTTATGGCCATGCCTTGACAAGACAAGCCTCCGGCAAACCGTTCAGGAATAGCAGATGGCCAACACGGTGTCCTAGGTGCACCAATGCACATGCAATGCAAAGAAAACACATTAGTGTAGTCAAAATAGGATATCATAAGTTCGAGTCAAGCTCTCCAAACTCCCCAGCAGAGTCGCCAGAAACTGTAGACGTCCCCGAACGCCCCGAGAGGGGAATCCCGTCTTGTTCGTTTGTGGGTCTACTACAGTTCGGACTCAAATTGTCACGGTTCTTAATCTGAACCAAAGAGTCCAAATCCGGCAAATCGTTTTGAGAAAATAGATTTTTTGAAAGAAGTGCCAAACGTGGACTACTTTGCCAGAGACAGAGTCGCCACCTAAATATTTTTTAATGGGGGAATTTAGGAAACCCTGACTCGTTTGCCTAAGGCCGCGTGTCCATCATCACCAAAGTTGCCTTGGCTCGGGAACTTGGGTACGATTGGGGAAGGTCAGCTATGAGCACCCCCTCTCGCCCGATCCGAAGATCGGCCTCTACTAACCGTGATATCTTATTTTGAAAACATTATGCATTCTTATTCCGGTTATTGTAGACGTCCCCGAACGCCCCGGGAGGGTTAAGTCCCGTTCCGTTCATATTGGGTTTACTACAGTTCGGACTCAAATTGTCACGGTTCTTAATCTGAACCAAAGAGTCCAAATCCGGCAAATCGTTTGAGAAAACAGATTTTTGAAAAGTAGTGCCAAACATGGACTGCTTTGCCAGATTACAGAGTCGCCACCTAAATATTTTAAAATGGGAAATTTAGGAAACCCTGACTCGGTGCCGAAGGCCACGTGTCCGTCATCACCAAATGTCTCGGCTCGGGAGCTTGGGTACGATCGGGGAAGGTCAGCTATGAGCACCCCTTTCGCCCGGTCCGAAGACCGGCCTCTACTAACCGTGATATCCGATTTTGAAAACATTACATGCTCTTATTCCGGTTATTAGCCTAGAATTACTATGTTATGCGCACAGCAAACAAGTATAGACTAGATCGCCTAATTTGGAAACAAGCATTGCATATCCGTTTTGTTTGGAAAATAGTTTGAAATTGCTACTCGCGAGTAGGCTAAAACACGGATTTCAATGAATATTCCCAACTCAAGTAATCCAACCTCCACCCACAGGCATTCAAACAGTTCATAACAGATAAGCATTTAGCCGCATGGCAATCATACTGTCATGGCAAACATTCACACGCATGCGATATGCTAAAGCGCAAAAACTTACATCGTACTCCGTGCCAGAAACAATAACCCGGTTAGCAAAACATGCATGACCTAGTTTATGTTAAAAGGCTAATGCAACACAGACAAGAATGCAATTAGACAGGCTCGGCTATCCTAAGCATGGCATGTGAAATGCGACAAATATCATGTATTCAAGTTAGATTTGAGATACGATACAGTTTGTATGATGCACCGAGCCCGGTGCATGCAATACTTATGAATGATGCACGCATGCATTTGCATAAGGTATGCTAAATTAAATATGCCCTAATCTACCATCATAAGCAGGTAAATAAAAGGGAAGAAAGAAATGGGGGTTGGAAGACATACACACACCCACGCACACTTATTACAGATTTGCTCTCACACGGAGAGACCGAATAAATATTACAGTCCGAATAATAAATACATAAATTATTACAAAACTTCTAATTATTTAACAAATAAATGCAAAAAGGAAAGGTGGCCACAGCCGCCCGACTCGGGATGCGCGAATGATGCATGCTCGATGTCCGCCTTGCCCGGGAATCCCGCACCATGCCACTGTTGCCTCTGTTTTGCACTGCCCTGTCTCCAAAAATTGCCAAAGTCCTGGGAAGCCTTCCACATATTCTGAAGATCACCACCGGCTGGAGGGTTTTGCCACCGGCTGCGGGGTTTGACCACCGGCTGCAATTGATAGTTATCGGCACAAAAAGATTGCCGGTCGGCACTAAAGAGTGCCGGTCGGCACTAAATTCCTGCAGGAGACAGTTTTGACAGCAGCAGACAGCAACAGAGCATGGTATGGAATTTTGGGACAAATGTATGCACGGACACACTCCCTATCATGCAATGGACTCAAGGGAGCATGGCCCTCGACCCCCGGGCCACCAATCACGCATTTCAATGCATGATGGCCAAGAAGCCAAAGTGTGCAACTTCAATGTGGAATGAAATGCACATAAACAAACAAAGAGCTCAACCTCTATCATACTCAATTCAAGAGGTAAAGCATGCATGTCAAATGCAACCTAAGCATGCAATCTAACATGCAATATGAACATGCAAGTATATAAACATGCTAAGCACACAACCTAAGCAACACATACAAAGTAAGCATGCTACAACACATGAGTGAATGGACTTAAACTAGATTAGGCAGCCTCGAACAAGCCTAAAACAGTGGCCATAAGATGAAAAAGAGATGCCTCGAAATGCGTGCATACGGGCACGCAAATCGAGGCGATGGCATACAAGCATGAAATGGCACTCTAATGAAACATGAAGCATGGCATACTACACATACAAATTTCAGTAGCTAAATGAGGGGCAAAACAGCCCCGAAACAAGGCGAAATGACACCCGATGCATGGAATCACTCCCGAAATGTAAAACTAGGCCTCCGAAATGGCCTATAGCTATGCTAAACATGCATTATATGAACATGGTATGAATAGACAGCAGCTAGACAGCCCAAATATAAGCACATTTTCAGTATAAGACAGCCCCAAAATCAGTAAGCATACAAGGCTAACAAACCATGCAAAAATGAGGCTAAAACAAGGATTTCAAAGCAAGTAGCATAAGGATCATCCAAACAATGTTGAGCCCTTCAAAAATGTTGAAGAAGGGCTCAAAATAAGCCTACTTACAGCTTACATCAAGCCCCAAAACAGACCATACATCAGCCAAATATTCTATGCAAGAAACATGGCATACAAGAGGATATTGAGATAGGTGCTATATGCAATCATCAAACAGCCAAATACCCTTCATGAGACATGTAGAGGGGGGAAAAATAAGCCACTTTTCAGGCCTGTCGAAGGCCCAAAAACAGAAGCATGGTAGGCTAACAAAGCATGCAAAAATGGGGGCCAAAGAGGGGGTATAATGGTAAGTACTACATGGAGACCCCCAACAGTGTTGAGCCCTTCTTCAATGTTGAAGAAGGGCTCAAAACAAGTAACTTTGTAGTTTACATCGAAGCTCAAAAATACAAGCAACTATGGCTTAGATATGAACCAAGAAAATGCTAGTTTGAGGGAAATAGACACTTACCCTTGAAGACCAATGAACCAGCAGGTTTTGATCCAAGAAAATGAACTCCTAGCCTCTGCAAATGACCTCCAATGTGCTGGAAATGGAGTGGTGGTGGTGGTGCTAGGTGGTGTAGGGGAAATGGCCCAAGAACAAGGTTGTTTGGAGGTGAAAATGAGATAGATATAGAGAGGGAGGTGAGATATATATCTATATATCAGATATGCATATATAAATCTCTGGTTTTTTGTTCAAACCATCCAACCTTGAGCAATGGAGAGGGGGCATGCTTATATAGGCAAGTATAAGCCAAGACTTAGAGGCTAAGTAATTCAAAAAAGGTCAAGGGGGGTCAAGGCTTGTTTTAGAAGCTTGGACAGCTGGTAGGCTTCTTGAGGAAGCCAAGACAAGGGGTCAAGGCTTCCTCAAGAAGCCTTGAGCAAAGGGTGCAAAATAAGGGCCAAAAGGGTGCAAAATAGGCACATGTATGCACGTGGGTCGAGTTCTGTGCATCCCAGCTGGCACAGCTGGCATGCACCAAGCTTGGGGGGTGCAAAGGGTTCAAACCGGCCAGAAGATTCGATCATTGTCCAAAATAAAGTGCCGGTCGGCACTCTTTTCTGCCGGTCGGCTAAATAGAGTGCCGATAGATGATTCCTTGGTCAAAACACGGCCGGTGGGTATGCAAATCGAAGCCCCGGAAGTTATCTTTCCAATGGCGCAAACCTTGCATTAAAATTCCTTCTGTGGAAAAAGTTATGCCCTTTTTGGTAAAGCCGCGCAGACTCGATCCAACCGGGATGATGCCCAACTTCAACCAATCATACCTCCCCCACCCGGACTTGGTTTTGAGAGATTCTTGAGTGCAGAATGAACCCCCGGAAGTCTTCTTTCCAATGGTTATGGCCTCATAGCTTAACTCCAAGTGTACCGGTGAATAAGCCCGATTCAGCGAGGGCTGCTCGACCCTCTTCTACCCGAATTCATGCCGAACCCCTTCTCCAACCTATTTTCCCCTCCTCTCCTCTTTTCTTCAACTCCAAACCCGTAAACAAAGTGTTTTGAAGGGTTTGCCTCTCTCCTTGTCAAAGAAACTGAACCTGTGCCCTGCACATTTCTCAACACCGAGCAAACCATCAGTAATGCCCAAGTCTTGAGGGCGGTCAAAAATGGGGTGTCTACAGTTGCCCCTCTTTGACAGAACTTGAAAGTCATAACAATGACGGGAGTGAATGTCAAAGCCCCGAGACGACCCATTTTTGACAGGGCCGAAGACTTGGACAAACAAAATATAGATGCATAAATGGTTGTGCCCGCAGGCTGCCTACGTATCCCTTTGCAAGGAATCAAACCAGCGTAGTTCAGGGGCAGGATGCAAAGTGATGCACAATGCAAGTGCATAACTTATGATCATGCAAAAGATGCTGTGATGAAGCAAATATAAATGCAACATTTTAAGCGAATGCTATGCAAGCTAGTAGACATGAACCAAACTACATCTCATGTAGAAAGGATGTAAGAGAATTATGCAATTCTCACGAATATGTGCGTTAGATACACAAAGTGAACGAAGTGTGATGGATACACTAAGTGGACAAACATGTGTGATGGATACACCAAAGTGAAGAGAGTGTGATGGATACACTATATGAATAAAGTGTGATTGATACACTAAGCGAATACGTAATAGATATACTAAACGAATGTGTGTGATGGATACACAAAGGGAGCATGTGATAGATACAAAAAGTGAACGTGTGTGGTAGATACACAAAGTGAAGTGAGTGTGATGGATACACTATATGAAGCAAAGTGTGATGGATACACAAGGTGAGTGCAGTGTGATGGATGCACTGTATGAAGCAAAGTGTGATGGATACATAACGTGAGCATAGTGTGATAGATGCATAAAGAGAAAGTGTGTGATTGATACACAAAGTGAGCGTGTGATTGATACACAAAGCGAAAGTGTGTGATGGATACACCAAGGGGGCATGTGTGATTGATACACAAAGCAAATGTGTGTGATGGATACACAAAGGGGGCATGTGCGATTGATACACAAAGCAAATGTGTGTGATGGATACACAAAGGGGGCATGTGCGATTGATACACAAAGCGAATGTGTGTGATGGATACAAAGCGAGTGTGTGATAGATACACTATATGAACTAAGTGTGATTGATACACTAAATGAGTATGTGTGTGATAGATACACAAAATGAGTGAAGTGTGATGAGAGTGTGATTGATACACTAAATAAACATGTGAGAGATACATGAAGCAAACGGAAGTAAATGAGGTGTGATGGATACACTAGAGTAATCATGTGACAGATACATGAGGTAAACAGAGTGTGATTGATACACAAAGCAAACTTGTGATACGAAGAGAAGAATGGTGTGATAGATACACAAAGTGGGTGAAGTGTGATTGATACACTGAGTGAGAGTGTAATAGATACACAAAAGTGAATATGTGCGTGATAGATACACAAGATGAAAATGTGTGTAGTAGATACACAAAATGGGAATGTATGCGATAGATACACAAAATGAAAGAAGGGTGATAGATACATGAAATGAGAATGTGTGTGATAGATACACAAAGTGAATGAAGTGTGATTGATACACTAAGGCAACTAAAGTGTGTTAGATACACTGAATGAATGAAGTGTGATTGATACACTAAGTGAATGAAGTGTGAGTGATACACTATTCTGGCTTGAAGCAGACTTGATCTTGAGCTTGAGGTAGAGGTACACTCATACTTCGGAGCACTGGCAAGGCCTGAAGAGGTACACACGGGATGTAGTCTCGGAACTTACTGAAGTTGAAACAAACTCAGATACCCGACGTTTTCCTCTTTTGCTTCTACTTTGTAGTCCGGAACCACATAGCTTCAAATAGGTCCTGGTTTTACTGTTCACACTTATCGGGGGTGGGCCCTGTAGTTTTTGAAAGAACAAATTCCTTTTTTGCACAAATGTGGAGAATGGCACAGCACTCTGAGCACACAACAAATCATTTCTGAAATTGAGAAAATGAGTTCTTGACCGGGTATTGAGCCTACAACTGAACACAGCGAAAAAGACTCAACAACGGAAAACGATAGGTAAATAACCTAAACACATCGAGACACGCTCGGAACGACTCAAAGCAAGAATCGAGGCAGACAAAACAAAACACAAGACTCAAATGTGCACAGGGAGCCTGTTTCACCGGGTATTATTTCCCACCCTTTCTCATTTGTGATTCTCACATCACTCGGCCCTCAAGCTCTGTTTTTCTGAAAAAGCCCTTTTCTCACTTTTTCTCTCATCGCACACCTCTCTATTCTTCAATCTCTCATTTTTCAATCCCTCCCCTGGATGGTTGATGGATAGACAAGAAGTTGCGGGCTCTTGCCCCTAGCATTCTGCTAGATTCTCTTTTTTTGTTCACAACAGTGAGTTTCTTCCACAGAGGGGCCGCGCTACAATTGGGTGTGTAGCAAATCTGCAGCTAACATCGGTTGATGATGCCCTGCTGGGGAATTTGGACGTGGTTAGATCTGTCCAGATGAGGAAGTGGAAGATCTTGATCCATTCTGGTTTGTGCTTTGCACATGGCTTGATACCTCGCTGCTTGGAGGACGAGAGAGCTTCCAGCCCTTCGTTGTTAGCTTCAGTTGTGCCCTCTTCTGGCAGGTAGATTGCCCTTCTTGGCAAGTATGTTGATGATGGGGAAAAGACAGAACACCTGACTCAACTGTGCCCCTAGTTCATCATTTTGACCATTTTTTGGTTTTAAAACAATTTTGACCAACATGAAAGTTAGATTAACATGCTTATTCAACTTTTTGATTTAAAATCTTGCAAGTCAGGCTATGAGCACTGAAAATTTTCCTTTTTTGGGTCCAGGAAAATGGTCCAGTTTTTGGAAAAGATGGAATAATTTTCGAGAGAATTAGTCAACCTCAGTAAAAATTCTCAAAAACTATTTTTTGTAAACGGCCAATGCTGAACAAGCACGGAACCTACTCTTGAGATGCGCAACCTCGGATCCATAAGCAATGGAAAATTGCCCCTTGTCTGAAGGACACTGCATGGCAACGGAAAGTTGCCCCTTGTTTGAAGTGACACCGCGACGTTTTGAATGGCAACGGAAAGTTGCCCCTTGTTTGGATAGCATCGCAGCGTATTGAAATCAATCCTTCAGAGTGACGATCACAACCGAACTCTCGGATACAGAGAAGGCAAAGATGATCAAAACCATTTCATGGACATAATTGAATTTGAAGTGTTTTAGGGCTGGACTTCAGAGTGAAGTTGCCTACGTATCCCAAAGATGGGAATCAAGCCTTACGTAGTTCGGGGTTAAGGTACACTCGGGTATTTAACCTCTCCTTTTTATGCTCTAACTTTTGCCAAGGCGCCTGTTGCAGGTTTTCGACCTTGCGAGCTTTGTTCTTCTTTCTTTTCTTTCTTTTTCATTTTTTCTTTTTTTCTTTTAGGCTCTAACTTTTGCCAAGGCACCCGATGCGGGTTTTCGACCTTGCGAGCTTCTTTTTCTTTTCTTTTCTTTTTCTTCTTCCTTTGTTCTTCTTTTTTTTGTATTATTTTTTTTTCTTTCCTTTTGTATGTATTTTTTGCTTGCTCTAACTTTTGCCTGGGCCGCCCTTCCGGGTTTTCGGCCCAGCGAGCCTCTCAAAGGGTAAAAGTGTAGCAAGTCCATGCCAAATGGTTTTAGGGTTTTGATGCCATCCGTATCCAGGAGAGTGGCTGTTGATTCGTAAGAGAACTCATCTTCGGCTCTTCAGGCACATCTGACATTTTTGCCCCTAGTTTGAGGGGGGGCTTCTGATCTAGCTTCCCAAGCCTCTCTTGACGACATCTGATCTTCTTGATTTGACTTTCTTACCTCTTGTTCGAGGGCTGCTTTGAATCTGGTCTCACAGGCCTCACGTTGTAGTTAACCGTTGAACATTCTGAGTTTGAGTCCAAGGTTCGAAAATGAGGGGTCGAGTCTCGAGGCTGAGAGCGATCCTAGGCTGCACAATCTCAAGAGCGATTCCACACATGTCTTCGCAGGATCGCGCAAAACATTTTTTTTGAAAGTTTTTAAGAAAGCGACAAATCGCTCGCGCTGAAGACAGTGTAGGACCAATCTGGATCAAAGCTAGGGTCCTTCTCAGTACTCACACTAACAAGCATGATTTCATTCATTAAGGGCTTAGCACGCCTCTCTTTCTCTCAATTGATCAAATTTTTGCAAATCCCAAGGAATTCCTTCCTCTTCGTTTTCACCACAGTGCTTGAAAAAGTTTTGAAAAATTTAGGCCAAGGCAATGAGTTCAAGGCTCAGAAGAGCAGGCGAGGAGCACTGTCATTTCATTCAAACTTCTGGCACCACTAGCACACGGCGGATAAAAACACAAGAGTGTGAAAATTACTGCTGTTCCATTCAAATCTTCTGGTGTAACTGGCTGCAAGGCAGAAACAGACTCAAAAGAAAATGAAAAGACAAACACAAAACAAAATGGTGATGTCCAAGGTAACACCCCGGAATCACCCGACTCCTACATAACAGGACTGACTCGATACAACAAGACAGACCTTAACCAAAAAGACTGACTCAAAACAAAGAGACAGACTCTAAACGAAACGATAGAACTGGCTCAATACCCAAGCCAGAAAGTACAAAAACTAGTATTTGCATACTGCTCAAAACAGTGCGTGCCATTTCCACGTCTGGAGTAAACTGAGTGCCGCCCGCAGGTGGTTCATCCCCGATCACATCGTATTATCCCCCAAGTTCACTGACCCAGTGACGATAGACTTTACTGAGCTGGTGCAGTGATGACGTTGTTGTCAAATAAATCTTGTACATCATGGCGCAGACGAAAGCAGCTATCGGTCTCATGACCGGTTTGTTGATGGTAGGCACAGTATTTAGTCTGGTCATGTTTTGCAGGGATAGGATCGGGTAGGGGCCGTTGTTCCAATGGTTTCAGATGTCCCTTCCGGATTAAAACCTCTAGAGCCTTTGACAAAGGCATGTGAAGTGGGGTGAAAACCCTCTTGACTCGGGGTGGATATTTGGTTTTCTGTGAGCTACTTCCGGACGCACCGGTGAATGGGGTAGTTGTTTTTGATGTAGTGGTGGTGACCATGCCCACGTCTGAAGTCCTAGCAGCTGCATCACCGCTGGTGGTCGCATTCGAACTGCGGGTAAATGCCCTCCTGGGCTGCTCCTTTTCCTGGTCAATAAGGCCTTGCTTTATGCGTCCTCGATTTGTACCCCAATCTCATGGAGGTCTGCAAAGGTGGGTAGGGGGAGGACAATCATCTTCTGCATCAGCCTGGGTTGGAGATTGCACACAATCATCCGTATCTGGTCCTTGTCGACCGGCCTGGTGGTCATCGAAGAAGCTTTGGCCCTCCAACGGGTTACAAAGTCAGAGAAGCCCTCTTTCGGCTCTTGCCTGGTTGTCTCAAGATCACGGGTTGTGATCTCGATCTGGGTATTGTATGAATATTGTGCGACGAAGGCCTCGGACATCTCCTCCCAGCTTCGTTTCACTGAGTCCTCTAATTTGGCGTACCAGATGGCCGCGATACCCGACAGGGTCCTGCTAAAGAGGGAGAGCTTCTGTAATCTTGTCAAGCCCATCGGGCGCAGAACATCTGAAAACAAACTCAGGTGGACCATGGGATCTCCTGACCCGTCAAAACGGTCGATGTGAGGCATCTTGAACCTGTCTGGCAATGTCACAGCTGTGTCCGTGTATCCATCTTCAATGTCAGGGATGGTCTTGACTCCCTGGGATCTCTTGAACAGCTTTTCAAGCTTGCTCAACTTCAGTGCTGTGGGATCCGTCTCAAACTCAAAGGGAGAGTCCGGTACATTGATGGGCGTGGGCGCCTTGGATAGTTGTGGTAGAATCGGGGGCGGAGCTGGCCCGACTGGAATGTCCGTATTTGCCTGGACATTAGTTGTTTCCCCGAGCGTTGGAACTCTGGGTGGGGGAGGAGCCTGATGTGAAGTGGATGTTCCTGTTTGCTGCTCTAACCTGGCAATCGTTTCTGCCTGTTGGGCTATGACCACAGCCTGTTGCTTGGTGGATTCTGCTTGACAGACAGCATCTTGCTGCATGGCTTTCATACTATCCTGGAGTTGGCGCACCATCTCTTCCAGACTCGACATATTGTCCTGATCTAATTGAGCAACCGGTATATCTGTGTCTGCAGTAGGCTCGGAAATCTCAACCCGACTGCTCAAAGATCACTGATCTGGTAGCTGTAGTACTGGTGGTCTGTGCCTGACTAGCCTTCTCTGGCCCTGATTACCCTTGAACTGAGTTTCTGACCTGACAGAGTCTATCAGCACAAATCCGATGAACCTCGGGGATATTGGAGCCTTGTGAAGCTATAGTTCCAGGACTACCTAGCTAAAGAGAAAACAGACAGCATCTCAGCCCAATTTCACTGGAACGGATAGTGGAACGACTGTACTCAACACTGATAACTATTTCCCAAATATCTGCCTGTAAACTAATACCCTCAGGTAAAACTGATTCCCCAAATACTGATGCTGATGCCCACAGGCCTGATACCCAGACTTGCAAACTGGTATATACGTTCCTGTAGAGATACACTCTAAAAGCACATAGCAAGTAAAAGAGAGCCAAAACACCCCTATGTTGGGGTAGGGTTTCCCTGTCCTATTTTGTCAGGAGCTAGGGTTTCACTACGCACACAGCGGTTTTCAAACAACCTATATCGGGTAAGCAACCTGTCCTAGTTTGGAATGGTCACTATGGATCCGAATATGCACTAAGTCGAATGGTCGAAAAGGGTGCCCCGGTAAAACCGGGGTTTGTGTTCCCATACTGGCAGAGCCCGCAACCGGTCAGCCTTATGGACATGCCTTGATAAGACAAGCCTCCGGCAAACCACTCAGGAATAGCAGATGGCCAACACGGTGTCCTAGGCGCACCAATGCACATGCAATGCAAAGAAACACATAAGTGTAGTCAAAACAGGATATCACGAGTTCGAGTCAAGCTCTCAAACTCCCCAGCAGAGTCGCCAGAAACTGTAGACGTCCCCGAACGCCCCAGGAGGGTTAAGTCCCGTTCCGTTCATATTGGGTTTACTACAGTTCGGACTCAAATTGTCACGGTTCTTAATCTGAACCAAAGAGTCCAAATCCGGCAAATCGTTTGAGAAAACAGATTTTTGAAAAGTAGTGCCAAACATGGACTGCTTTGCCAGATTACAGAGTCGCCACCTAAATATTTTAAAATGGGGAATTTAGGAAACCCTGACTCGGTGCCGAAGGCCACGTGTCCGTCATCACCAAATGTCTCGGCTCGGGAGCTTGGGTACGATCGGGGAAGGTCAGCTATGAGCACCCCCTTTCGCCCGGTCCGAAGACCGGCCTCTACTAACCGTGATATCCGATTTTGAAAACATTACATGCTCTTATACCGGTTATTAGCCTAGAATTACTATGTTATGCGCACAGCAAACAAGTATAGACTAGATCGCCTAATTTGGAAACAAGCATTGCATATCCGTTTTGTTTGGAAAATAGTTTGAAATTGCTACTCGCGAGTAGGCTAAAACACGGATTTCAATGAATATTCCCAACTCAAGTAATCCAACCTCCACCCACAGGCATTCAAACAGTTCATAACAGATAAGCATTTAGCCGCATGGCAATCATACTGTCATGGCAAACATTCACACGCATGCGATATGCTAAAGCGCAAAAACTTACATCGTACTCCGTGCCAGAAACAATAACCCGGTTAGCAAAACATGCATGACCTAGTTTATGTTAAAAGGCTAATGCAACACAGACAAGAATGCAATTAGACAGGCTCGGCTATCCTAAGCATGGCATGTGAAATGCGACAAATATCATGTATTCAAGTTAGATTTGAGATACGATACAGTTTGTATGATGCACCGAGCCCGGTGCATGCAATACTTATGAATGATGCACGCATGCATTTGCATAAGGTATGCTAAATTAAATATGCCCTAATCTACCATCATAAGCAGGTAAATAAAAGGGAAGAAAGAAATGGGGGTTGGAAGACATACACACACCCACGCACACTTATTACAGATTTGCTCTCACACGGAGAGACCGAATAAATATTACAGTCCGAATAATAAATACATAAATTATTACAAAACTTCTAATTATTTAACAAATAAATGCAAAAAGGAAAGGTGGCCACAGCCGCCCGACTCGGGATGCGCGAATGATGCATGCTCGATGTCCGCCTTGCCCGGGAATCCCGCACCATGCCACTGTTGCCTCTGTTTTGCACTGCCCTGTCTCCAAAAATTGCCAAAGTCCTGGGAAGCCTTCCACATATTCTGAAGATCACCACCGGCTGGAGGGTTTTGCCACCGGCTGCGAGGTTTGACCACCGGCTGCAATTGATAGTTATCGGCACAAAAAGATTGCCGGTCGGCACTAAAGAGTGCCGGTCAGCACTAAATTCCTGCAGGAGACAGTTTTGACAGCAGCAGACAGCAACAGAGCATGGTATGGAATTTTGGGACAAATGTATGCACGGACACACTCCCTATCATGCAATGGACTCAAGGGAGCATGGCCCTCGACCCCCGGGCCACCAATCACGCATTTCAATGCATGATGGCCCAAGAAGCCAAAGTGTGCAACTTCAATGTGGAATGAAATGCACATAAACAAACAAAGAGCTCAACCTCTATCATACTCAATTCAAGAGGTAAAGCATGCATGTCAAATGCAACCTAAGCATGCAATCTAACATGCAATATGAACATGCAAGTATATAAACATGCTAAGCACACAACCTAAGCAACACATACAAAGTAAGCATGCTACAACACATGAGTGAATGGACTTAAACTAGATTAGGCAGCCTCGAACAAGCCTAAAACAGTGGCCATAAGATGAAAAAGAGATGCCTCGAAATGCGTGCATACGGGCACGCAAATCGAGGCGATGGCATACAAGCATGAAATGGCACTCTAATGAAACATGAAGCATGGCATACTACACATACAAATTTCAGTAGCTAAATGAGGGGCAAAACAGCCCCGAAACAAGGCGAAATGACACCCGATGCATGGAATCACTCCCGAAATGTAAAACTAGGCCTCCGAAATGGCCTATAGCTATGCTAAACATGCATTATATGAACATGGTATGAATAGACAGCAGCTAGACAGCCCAAATATAAGCACATTTTCAGTATAAGACAGCCCCAAAATCAGTAAGCATACAAGGCTAACAAACCATGCAAAAATGAGGCTAAAACAAGGATTTCAAAGCAAGTAGCATAAGGATCATCCAAACAATGTTGAGCCCTTCAACAATGTTGAAGAAGGGCTCAAAATAAGCCTACTTACAGCTTACATCAAGCCCCAAAACAGACCATACATCAGCCAAATATTCTATGCAAGAAACATGGCATACAAGAGGATATTGAGATAGGTGCTATATGCAATCATCAAACAGCCAAATACCCTTCATGAGACATGTAGAGGGGGGAAAAATAAGCCACTTTTCAGGCCTGTCGAAGGCCCAAAAACAGAAGCATGGTAGGCTAACAAAGCATGCAAAAATGGGGGCCAAAGAGGGGGTATAATGGTAAGTACTACATGGAGACCCCCAACAGTGTTGAGCCCTTCTTCAATGTTGAAGAAGGGCTCAAAACAAGTAACTTTGTAGTTTACATCGAAGCTCAAAAATACAAGCAACTATGGCTTAGATATGAACCAAGAAAATGCTAGTTTGAGGGAAATAGACACTTACCCTTGAAGACCAATGAACCAGCAGGTTTTGATCCAAGAAAATGAACTCCTAGCCTCTGCAAATGACCTCCAATGTGCTGGAAATGGAGTGGTGGTGGTGGTGCTAGGTGGTGTAGGGAAATGGCCCAAGAACAAGGTTGTTTGGAGGTGAAAATGAGATAGATATAGAGAGGGAGGTGAGATATATATCTATATATCAGATATGCATATATAAATCTCTGGTTTTTTGTTCAAACCATCCAACCTTGAGCAATGGAGAGGGGGCATGCTTATATAGGCAAGTATAAGCCAAGACTTAGAGGCTAAGTAATTCAAAAAGGTCAAGGGGGGTCAAGGCTTGTTTTAGAAGCTTGGACAGCTGGTAGGCTTCTTGAGGAAGCCAAGACAAGGGGTCAAGGCTTCCTCAAGAAGCCTTGAGCAAAGGGTGCAAAATAAGGGCCAAAAGGGTGCAAAATAGGCACATGTATGCACGTGGGTCGAGTTCTGTGCATCCCAGCTGGCACAGCTGGCATGCACCAAGCTTGGGGGGTGCAAAGGGTTCAAACCGGCCAGAAGATTCGATCATTGTCCAAAATAAAGTGCCGGTCGGCACTCTTTTCTGCCGGTCGGCTAAATAGAGTGCCGATGGATTATTCCTTGGTCAAAACACGGCCGGTGGGTATGCAAATCGAAGCCCCGGAAGTTAGCTTTCCAATGGCGCAAACCTTGCATTAAAATTCCTTCTGTGGAAAAAGTTATGCCCTTTTTGGTAAAGCCGCGCAGACTCGATCCAACCGGGATGATGCCCAACTTCAACCAATCATACCTCCCCCACCGGACTTGGTTTTGAGAGATTCTTGAGTGCAGAATGAACCCCGGAAGTCTTCTTTCCAATGGTTATGGCCTCATAGCTTAACTCCAAGTGTACCGGTGAATAAGCCCGATTCAGCGAGGGCTGCTCGACCCTCTTCTACCCGAATTCATGCGAACCCCTTCTCCAACCTATTTTCTCCCCTCCTCTCCTCTTTTCTTCAACTCCAAACCCCTAAACAAAGTGTTTTGAAGGGTTTGCCTCTCTCCTTGTCGAAGAAACTGAACCTGTGCCCTGCACATTTCTCAACACCGAGCAAACCATCAGTAATGCCCAAGTCTTGAGGGCGGTCAAAAATGGGGTGTCTACAGTTATTAGCCTAGATTTACTATGTGATGTGCACAACACAAAAGTATAGACTAGATCGCCTAATTTGGAACAAAGCATCGCATATCCGTTTGTTTGGAAAACGTTTTGAGATTTGCTACTCGCAAGTAGGCTAAAATACGAATTTCAATGAGTTGTTCCAACTCAAACAATCCAACCTTCACCCACAGGCATTCAGGCAGTTAATCAAATAAGCATCTAGCCACATGGTAAGCATGCTGTCATGTTAACATTCACACTCATGTGAGATGCTAAAACATAAAACACTTACAGTGTACTCCAAGCCAAAACAATAAACTAGTTAGTAATCATGCGTGATCCTAGTTCATGTTAAAATGGCTAATGCGTCGCATACAGCATGTCACTAGAATAGGCTCGGCTAATCCTAGGATGGCATGCGGGATGCATGTATTCAAGTTAGATTTGAGATACTATGCAATTAACATGATGCGTCGAGCCCGGTGCATGCAATACAAATGAATGATGCACGCATGCATAGCATAAGGATGCTAAAGTAAACATGTCCTAATACTAACCATCAAAGCAGGTAAGTAAAAGGGAGAAAGAAGTGGGGGTTGGAAGGCATGCACACACGCACCCACACTTATTACAAATTTGCCCTCGCTCGGAGGGACCGAAAGAATAATACACTTAATTAACCTACGAGCTAATTAAATATTACAGACAAATTAAACTAGTTAAGCAGATTAACTAATCTAATAAAACAGTAAACAGCCTCGGGAACAGGGCCCAATGCACACGCGTCGGTTTCGCTCGGAAGCCCACTGTCATGCACAAGATGCCTCTGTTTTCCCTGCTCTGCTCCTCTGAAGACTGCCAAAGTCTCAGGATTGCTTCTTTGAGTTTTGTGGGACACCACCGGCTGAGGGGGAGCACCACCGGCTGGAAAAAATGATCACCGGCCACAAATTGATCCATCGGCCAAAAATGGATGGCCGGTCGGCACTGTAGATGGCCGGCCGGCCAAATCTTCCTGCAGAAACTGGTTTGACAGCAACAGAGGGCAAAACTTGGCATGGCAATGCATTTCAAGCAAATGTGTGCACCACCACATCCCTTATCATATTTATGACTCAAAGGGACATGGTTCTTGATTCTCGAGCCACCAATTGCGCATTTCAATGCACGATGGCCCAAAGAAACCAAGTGTGCACTTTGATTTCAAATGAAATGCAATGCAAATAAACAAACAAAGGGGCTTTCAACCTCTATCATGATTTGATCAAGAGGTGAAAGACGCATGTAATGATATGCAACCTAGGCATGAGTGCTAAGTATGCAACATGGCAATGCATATACACAAACGAGCATGCAAAGCATAAGACAATGCAAACGAACAAGCATGCTAGATGCAATGTGGGTGTTAAGGCGTGCAAGCAAGCACATGACTTCATTTAATCATGCAACTCCAATCATGCGACAACGCACAAAGTGAGCATGCAACAACATGCAAAGGGGGTGGACTTAAACTAACATGGATAGCTCGCAAGCATGCCAAAATTAGTGGCCAATGCTATGGAAATGAGGGCACAATGACATGTAAACATGCATGCACACAAGGACCAATTCCTAAGCATAAAGGAACAACTTCTAAGCACACTTAAAAGGAGGTAAACATGGACAATTGTAGACGTCCCCGAACGCCCCGGGAGGGTTAGGTCCCGTTCTGTTCATATTGGGGTCACTACAGTTCAAGGACTCAAATGTCACGGTTCTTAATCTTGAACCAAAGAGTCCAAATCCGGCAAATCGTTTTGAAAACAGATTTTTTTGAAAGAAGTGCCAAACATGGACTGCTTTGCCAGATAACAGAGTCGCCACCTAAATATTTTTTTAAAATGGGAAATTTAGGAAACCCTGACTCGGTGCCGAAGGCCACGTGTCCGTCATCACCAAAGTTGGCTCGGGAACTTGGGTACGATTGGGGAAGGTCACATCGTGAGCACCCCGCGCGCCCGGTCAAAGACCGGCCTCTACTAACCATGATATCTTATTTTGAAAACATTGTATGCTCTTATTCCGGTTATTAGCCTAGGTTACTATGTGATGCTCGCAGCAAACAAGTATAGACTGGGCCGCCTGAATTGGAACAAAACATTTCATGTTTGTTTGTTTGCAAATGGTTTGATGGTGCTACCCGCAGGTAGGCTAAAACGCGGATTTGCCACCCTCAGGTGGGCTTAGAAAACATGATTTTGCCACTATCTAGTGGGCTTAAAACAAACAGTCAACGCATTGTCCCAATCCAAGCAACTCAACCTCCACCCACAGGCATTCAAGGCAGTTTATATCACATAAGCAAATAGCCTCATGGTAAGCATGCTATTCATGGCAACACTCACACGCATGCAAGGATGCTAAAGCATAAGTACTTACCGAGTACTCCAAGCCAAAACAGAAAATTTATTAGAAATCATGCATGATCCTAATTATGCTGAAATGCCTAATGCAACACATGCAATAATGCAACTATAGCAGGCTCGGCTATTTTAAACATGGTATATGGAATGCTACAGCTAACACGTATTCAATTTGGAATTGAAATACAAATGCAGTTTGTATGATGCGCCGAGCCCGGTGCGTGCAAAACAGATGAATGATGCAAACATGCTGTCATACTGTATGCTAATTGAAATATGCCCTATATCTAACCAACAAAAGCGGGTAAATAAAAGGGAAGAAAGACGTGGGGTTGGAAGACATACATCACACTCACCCACACTTATTACAGTTATGCCCTCGCGCAGAGGGTCCGAATAAATAATAATACAGTCCGAAATGAAGAATAATACAGATTTTCTAAGTAATTAACAATTTAAACTAAGAAAGCTGTAAACTGGCATGCAAGCCAGGGGCTGCCTCGCTTCTGATGAATGATGTATGCTAGACTGCGTTGCGCAGAAATCCACTGGGATGCCCAATTTAGCCTCTGTTTGCAATGTTCTCGAAATGCGCGCCAAACTCCAAAAAGTTGCTGATTCCTCATTTTGCTGCAATAGAGAGCAGGAAAAGGGCATAGCAATGTATCTCACAAATATATGCATGCCTCGATTCTCGTGCCACCAATCACGCATACCGATGCATGATGGCCGAGGAATCGGATTGCACAACTCACTATAGAATGAATGCACATGAATGCTACAATGAAAACCTAACTCCATCAGGGGTAATCCGGAGTGTCGGTGACTGGGAATTGAGACCCGTTCCGTCACTCGGAGTACGAAACGTGCCTCGTTTCCCGTGCCCGGGCTAACTCCTATCCCGAACACGATGCAATATGCATGGTATACATGAAATAAGATACAGCCTAGTATGCACTATGCTGTGAAAATGAGATGAAAATGAGACGCCTCGAAAAGCGCGCACGCGTGCGCGCAAACTGAGGCGATGATGAAATGGAAATCGGATAAAACCGAAGTGCCTCGAAATGTGTACCCACAGGCACGCACACCGAGGCGATGATGTGAAGTGGAAATCGGATAAAACTGAAGTGCCTCGAAATGTGTGCCCACAGGCACGCACACCGAGGCGATGATGTGAAGTGGAAATCGGATAAAATCGAAGTGCCTTGAAATGTGTGCCCACAGGCACGCACACCGAGGCGATGATGTGAAGTGGAAATCGGATAAAACCGAAGTGCCTCGAAATGTGTGCCCACAGGCACGCACACCGAGGCAATGATGAAATGGAATGAAATGGCATACGGAATGCCACGATGGGCTTACACCAACATGGGAGAGCCTCAGCTCACTCACATAGGAGGCCGTCGGATAAGAATGAAGTGCCTCGAAATGTGTGCCCACAGGCACGCACACCGAGGCATGGCCCGAAGGCATGAAATGGCACGGGAAATGATATGCAAGCATGCAAACCAAATCTCAGCACCTAAACGAAGGGGAAAACAGCCCCAAAATGATACGAAATGACGACCAACGCATGAAATCATCCCGAAATGTGATTTTAAGTACCCGAAATGGCCTATAGCCATGCTAAACATGCACAACATGATCATGACATGCAAACCAGTAGCAAGGCAGCCCCAAATATGGCATTTTTTCAGTACAAAGCAAGGCTAAATAACAACCACAAACAAGGCAAAAATAGCTTGCAAAAACGGGGAAAAAGAGAGGAATTACAAAGCAAGTAGTATATACAATGCTCAAACCAGAAAAATCAGTTCTACAAAATTGAAGAGGGGCCAAAAACATGCACATTTACAGTAGATTAGATCCTCCAATTCAGTATGTAGATATGCTTAAAGTAGCATGCAAAAATGAGCCAATAAAGGGCTACAACATGAGGTATCATAAGCAATCACCAAACAACTTTGAACCCTCAACAAAACTTTAAGAATAGGTCATTTTAAGACACTCTATAAGCCTGATGAAGGCTCAAATCAGTGGCTAAGCAAGCCTAACAAAGCATGCAATTTTACGGGAAATATGAAGGATATAACATGAAGTACCAAAACCAATCATCAAAGGGCCTAAGACCCTTAACAAAACATGAATAATAGGTCATTTTAAGACACTCTCTAAGCCTGATGAAGGCTCAAATCAGTGGCCAAATAAGCTCAAAAAGGCATTCAAGATGGGGCCAAAGAGAGGTATAAAGAGAGGTACAACATGGAGGCCTCAAACCAATTTGATCCCTTCTACAATGTTGTAGAGGGACCTAAAATAAGCCCAATATCAGTTTATAGCATGCTCCAAAAACAAATGCATATAAGCTAAAAGTAGCATGCAAATGTACGGTAAAATGGAGGAATTTCAAAGGAAGTGCATTCTAGAGCCACCAAACATGGTTGATCCCTTCTTCAATATTGAAGAGGGGCTCAAAATAAGCCCACTCACAGTTAATGTCATGCTCGAAAACAGATCACACATAATCCAAACAAAGCATGCAATTTAATGGCATAAAGAGTGATATTGAAGCAAGTGTATGAAGGAGACACCAAACAGGGTTGAGCCCTTCTACAAAGTTGTAGAGGGGCTCAAAATAAGCACAAAACCAGAAGGGGTCAGAGCCCAAAACAGAACACAAGTAGGGTAAAGATTTGAAGCAAGATTATGCAAGAAAAATGGAACTAGAGGCTTACCCTTGAAGACTATGCTTTTGCTACCTCTTGCCTTGATGAAAGTTGCTTCTTAGCCTCTGAGGAACCCCTCCTTGCTGCTGGAATGGAAGTGGTGAAGGTGGAGCTTAGGGTTGATGAAGGATTGAGCTAGGAAGCTTGAAGAACTTTGAGGGTTTTGGAGGTGAAAATGGAGGCTTTTGAAGAGAGAGTCTTGAGATCAAATCTTGTAACCTCAACAAAGGAGGAGGCTATGCCTTCAAATAGGGAGAAAAAAGGTGTAAAAGGGGAGGGAATTGCATCCAAGCATTCCCTCCCAAAATATCCCCGGATGCCCGGGATATTTTGAAAAATATCCGGACAGCTGGAAAGGGCTGGAAAGCAGAAAGCTGGCCGGCCAGGTAAATTTCTGGGAGGTGGCCGGCCGGCCACCCCACCTGGTCGGCCAGCCACTCACCCTGGCCGGCCGGCCATGGCCCAAAAATGAAGTGCAAATTTTCTGGCCGACCACCATGCAATGGTGTCCTCCCAGATGTATAGAATAAGGCCCCAAGGTCGGAATCTGGCAACTCTGGAGCAGGAGTCACAACATAGGACTTGAAGGAGAGGCTCAAAAATGAAAACAACAATTTCTGGCCGACCACCAACTTTTAGGGTCCTCCCAGATGTGTAGAACAAGGTTCCAAGGTCGGAAATTGGCAACACTGAAGCAGGAGCCACAACATAGAGCTTGAAGGAGGGGCTCAAAAATGAAACTTTGAATTGCTGGCCGACCATGCTCTTTTAGGGTCCTCCCATGTGCCCTCATCACAAATATGTAGCTTTGGTTGGAAGAAAATGGGCCTAGGGTGTTCAACATTAGCCCGGAAGTGAGCAAAACGGGCGCCGGAAGAGCGAAACTGGTTATCTGGGATAATTGTTGGCCTCCCACCCTCCAGTGATCTTCCTAATGCTGAAACAGAGGTACCTGCCAAAATCGAACAAAAACTAATGAGAAATGAACGCTCGGGGCCCAAACCGCGCAGTTCGGGGTCCCAAAAATGGGCTGCAGGCACCGGAAGTAGTGTTCAGCAGCGAAGTGGGTATCAGAGACCCCAGTGTTCCTCGGAATGATAAAACAGAGGTACCTTCCAAAAACCGGAGAAAACCGATGCAAAATGAATGCTCGGGGGCCAAACCGCGAGGTTCGGGGCCCGAAAACCGGCTATAAGCACCGAAAGGGGCATACGGCCACGAAGTGGGCATCAGGGGCCCCAGTGTTCTTCGTAATGATAAAACAGAGGCACTTGCCAAAAACCGGAGAAATCGGAGATGGTTGGGCGGTCCCGAACCGAGGCACACGGCCTGACGGCTCCGAAAACCGGGAACCGGGTTCCGAAATGGGCAAAATGGCCTACGGCCACGAAAAGTAGCCCACGGCCACTGAGAGATAGTCTACGGGACCACTCCCTCCCCTCAGGAAAGAAAACAGAGAAAACCGAGCCTGGTTCGCAAACCGAGACAAGGCACAGAAGAGAATTCGGAAGTCCGGAGGCAGGGCGCACGGCCGCGACTCTGAAACTTCTGAACGAGCACGATATGCAACATCACCGAGCGCTCAATCGGCGACGTCTGAGTCTTAAGGTCGGTCAAAAATGGGGTGTCTACAACAATTAGCATGCAATGTAAGCTCTGAAGATTATGTCAAAGATGATGCCAAATCAAGCAAACATGACAAGCATAGCATGTAATTGGTCCAAGTACTTAAAGCATGATCATATGACACATGAAGCAAATGACCAAAATGGATCAAAACAGTCCCAAATCATGTTAAGGCAAGCCCCAAAAACCACTTAGATGGCATCTAAATGATCTACTCATGGAGGCATGCACAAATGCTTAAACATGGAGCATACAACACAACCTCTTAAAGCATCAAAGGAGTGATAATAATGCAAGCATGTAAACATATTACAAGGACTGAAATGACATGGTAAGTGGTTCCAAACCACTGAAATGATGCAAGTAAAGCATGCTACCCACTCGCACACCTAAGGCTAACAAGCCAAAAATGCAAGGTGGCTATACTAAGCATGTGATGGTCGACCAAAACAACCAAAAAAAGAGCTTAAGCATGCTAAAGCAAACACAAAAGCTTCACAAAGCTTGGCCAAAATCATGCTAGAATAAGGGTCAAAACCTAAAGCATGTTAAGGCCTAAACATGGCATTACAAGGCATGTATGCTAAGCAAGCATGGTGTACCAAAACCAACTCAAAACAGTGCTAAATCATGACATAATAAGCACAAAAAAAAGCTAAGGCATGGTCAACATACACTTAAACATGGTGCTCCCTCAAGATGCAAAAATGGCCTTTTTCAAGGACAACAAGGAGAGGGGGTGGCCCTCTCCTTCCTGGGATCTCAAGGCACCATCCTCACCTCTAAAATCCCTCAAGATTTCAGTGGTGAGGAGGCCCAAACACAATGGTCCCAGAGCTCAACCAAAATGGCCCAAAACAAGGGCCTAACAAGGCTTAAGAGAGGTCAAACAACCCCAAAACTTAAAACACCCTTAACAAACTATTTAGAGCACTAAAAAACAGAACCTTTCTATGTTATATGTTAAGCTCAAAAATACTTGTAAGGTAGGCAAAAATACAATGCAAAAATGGGGTAAAAAGGGACAAAAGTCTTACCCTTGTAGACCCCCTTCAAAAATGGAAGACCAGCTGGTTCTTTAGGTTCAAATCAGCTCCAAAACTCCAAAAACAAGCCTCAAGGACCTCAGCTCCAAGAGAAGGTGTAAGTCTAGGTGTTTGTGTGCAAATCTAAGACTAAAACACCTTAAGGGCAAAAAGAGAGAGAGAAATAGATATAGGATAGATACAATTATGCTAACCCTAAAAACCAGAGCTCTCCTCTGACATCTTGTCACCCTAAAAGAGGGAGAGGATGCCTCCTCTTATAGAGCTCAATCTTGTAAGCTTACAAGACAAGCTAGCTAAGAGGGAGATCCCTCCATACACGTGTATGGAGGGGAGCCAAGTGCATGCCAGCTGCATGAAAATATCTGCAAAAGCGGATGCACAATAGCCGGCCGGCAAAAAATGCAATTGACCAAAAAAAGATAGCCTGCCGGCCATCTACAGTGCCGGCCGGCCAAATATTTGGCCGATGGCAACAAAACACAGCCGGTGGCCTCAAGCCATGGCCGGTGATGGGTGGGGATGGTCAACAAGCCCTACCCTGCCCCTCAAAGGCAAAACATAAGTGTTTGGTGCAAAACCAGACACAAAACAGTCGAGTCGAGAGATCCTGAGGCAAGGCGCATAGCCGAGACCTCCGGGAACTCAAGACGAACACAAACATGGATGATCACCGAGTGTTCAAACGGTGACATCCAAGTCTTGAGGACGGTCAAAAATGGGGTGTCTACACCCTGGTCGGCCGACTAGGGCAAGTGGTTGGCCGACCACTTGAACTGGTCGGCCAGCTCCCTGCAGTTTTGTCTCACTGAGTTGATTCCAGCTGTGCCAGCTGGAGGGCACAGACTGGATCCTCCATACACATGTATGGAGGATTGGCACTCTTGTTTTAGCTTCTTAAAGAAGCTTGGCCCTTTGCTCTAAGCTTCTAAGAGAAGCTTGAACCTTTCTTGGCTTCTTGAGGAAGCTTGACCCTTGTGCTCTAGCTTCCTCAAGAAGCTTGACCCTTTTTGCTTTAGCTTCCTCAAGAAGCTTGGACCTTTGCTCCAAGCTTCTAAGAGAAGCTTGGACCTTTGTTCTTCTATAAGAGAAACCCTCTCCCTCATTAGCAAAGGTTCAGATTTTTGGCCAAGGCATACATACACCTATCTCTATACACCTCTCTATTTTGGTCCCAAAAGTGCCAGGTTCTTGGCCCCATTGCACTACACCTCACAACCACACTTCTCTATTATCCATCTAAGCACCTTGGAGCTTATTTTTAGAGGTTGAGGAGCCACTTTCTTGGTCCAGAAGTTGCTGTCTTTCTTGGCTACAAGGGTAACTCTCTTATTTCCCTTTTGGTCCCTATTTTGCTTCATATCTTAGCTATATTTACAAGCATTTTTGGGTTTTGTCATAAACTGAAGAAAGTCTTATTTTGAGTTCCTCTTGAAGTTTGTTTAAGGTCGTTTTTCTGTTGGGGGTCATCTACCCCCTTGTATGCTTGTTTTCATCTTGTTTTGAGCCATGCATTAAGGCCTTTGTATTGTACTTTGTTTGGACTTTTAGCCACTGAAATCCAGTTGATTTTCAGTGGCTAGCATGCTATTTTGAGCCCCAAAATCAGAGAGGGGTGACCCTCTCACCCCTTGTCTTGTTTACTAGCATTGTTGGCTTTACAAAGGAGCTCGTATTTGCATACTTCTTGAGCATGTTTCAGGCCATTTTTGGTGGGTTTTAGGACTTGCATAGGCTCTGTCCAGAGCCCCTTTTGCCATTTTGGATGTCCATTATGCATGTGTAGAATAACCCTCCTTTTGGTCTTTCAAAGGAACATATCATTCTTGCATGCATTGACCATGTTTCCATGAGTTTTGGGGCATTATTTGGCATGGCATACTTTTGAATTTTGCAGGTTTAGTGACCTCTTGAATGCTCCATATACTTGTAGTGTAAACCCTCTTCACTAGCTTATATTGCATGCTATTTTGGTCTATGAATGTAGCACTTTTTGGCCATGACTTAAACTGATTTTGTGCAAGTTTTGGACTGCCTTAGCTCTTTTTTTATGCCTCATGGTTGAATGATGCTTGCTATGCATGGTTGTAGTTCAATACTCTTGCCTAGCTTTGTGTTTTGGGGCCTATTGCATGCATATGTTGAGGTGCTTTCATGTTTTAGGACCATTGTACATCATATTTCAGAGCTTACATGTATGCCATATTCCCATGTTTTCCACTCTTTAAATGCGTTTGAGAGTCGTGCTAGTTTGCCTCGTTTTTGGACCATTGTATGAGCTTCATTTCTGTGCATGTTGAGCCATCTTTTTAGGCCATTTTCCCACTATCTTGGACCTACCTAGGGTCTGTTTGGGGCTGGTTTTTCCATTTGTGCATTGCTTTGTGTACCTCTAGTGAAACGCACTTCACTAGTTTCGGTATTCGGGCCATCTAGCATGCATTGTGTGACATATTTGCATGATTCGAGACCATTGTGTATCATGTTTCAGAGCTAGAAAATGTGTGTTTGTATGCCATGTTTCATCCCTTGCCATGCTTTGGTAGAGTGGCATTTGATGCCTTAGGTTCGGTCCCTTGCATCGGGCATGTTTGCATGAGTGTTCCTACCTTCCATTCCATCATGTTTGGCCACTGATTTGGGTGTGGCTGAGGCTCACCCGTCTTGGTTTAAGTCCATCTTGCATTGTGTATGCCATTCTAGTCATAGCATCAAGCATGCCATGTAGTTCATTGCATTGAGTATGCCATTCAATATTCGCATTGTGTATGCTAATCATATGTTGTCATATTGTTGCATAAGGTGTCTTGCATCGAGTATGCCATGTAGTTCATAGCATTGTGTATACTAGTAGCATGTTTGCATGTCATTCTCTGCATGTTTGCATCATTTAGTCGCATTGCATTTAGGTTGCATAGTCCGAGTCGCATCGTGCATGCCATGTATATTGCATTGTGTTTGGAATAGGGTCTGGTCCAAACACAGGAAATGAGGGACGTTTCGTACTCCAAGTGACGAAACGTGCCTCGATTCTCGGTCGCCGACACTCCGGATTACCCATGATGGAGTCTAGGCCTTGTTGTGTTTATGTGTGCATCCATTTCATATTGAGTCGTGCAATTCGACTCCTTGGCCAACATGCATTGGGATGCGTGATTGGTGGCACGAGGATCGAGGACTACACTCCCTAGAGCTTATGCAATGACGGGGAGAGTGGTCATGTATACATATGTTGAAAATACTTTGCCATGCCCCTTTCTTGCTCTCTGTTGCAGCAAACTAGAAACCAGCAGCCTTCTAGAGCTTTGTACAATATTCCGGGATCAATTGCAAACAAAGGCAAATTGGGGCATCGCGAGGAATTTCCCGACAAGGCGACTCGAGCATGCATGCATCTTTCATCATTCGGAACAGAGTTGAGGCAGTCCATAAATCTGCATACTAGTTTATTTCGTTTCTTAGTTAATTTGTTAATTAATTAGGGTTTTGTAATATTTAATTAGCTAGAGTAGTTAATTATTTATTCGGTCTGTATTATTTATTCGGACCCTCCGAGGAGGGCAATTTTGTAATAAGTGTGCGTACGTGTGATGTATGTCTTCCAACCCCATGTCTTTTTCCCTTTTATTTACCAGCTTATGATGGTTAGTTTAGGGCACGTTTCAATTAGCATACTTATGCTCGCATGTTTGCATTCATTCTGTCTTGCATGCACCGGGCTCGGCGCATCATACTAACTGCATTGTATTTCAATTCCGAGTTGAATACATGTTATCTGTTGCATTTCACCTGCCATCTTAGAATAGTCGAGCCTATCTTAGTTGCATTCCTATATGTGTTGCATTAGGCATTTCAGCTTAGTTAGGATCATGCATTTGATTACTAACTAGCTTTTGTTTTGGCTCGGAGTACTAGGTAAGCTTTTATGCTTTAGCATCCTTGCATGTGTGTGAGTGACTGCCATGATAGCATGCTTACCATAAGGCTAAGTGCTTATGTGATATACCTGCCTGAATGCCTGTGGGTAAAGGTTGGATTATCTGAATTGGAACAATTCATTGATTGTGAGTTTTAAGCCCACTAGATAGTGGCAAATCATCATGCTTTCTAAGCCCACCTGAGGGTGGCAAAATCCGCATTTTAGCCTACTTGCGAGTAGCAAACCGCTTTCAAAAACAAACATGAAATGTTTTGTTCTAACTCAGGCGATCCAGTCTATACTTGTATGCTGCGCGCATCACATAGTAATTCTAGGCTAATAACCGGAATAAGAGCACATAATGTTTTCAAAACGCGATATCATGCTTAGTAGTGGCCGATCTTTGATCGGGCGAGCGGGGGTGCTCACGAAGTGACCTTCCCCAATCGTACCTAAGTTCCCGAGCCGAGGCAACTTTGGTGATGACAGACACGTGGCCTTAGGCAAGAGTCAGGGTTTCCTAAATTCCCCCAAAATAAAATATTTAGGTGGCGACTCTGTATCTGGCAAAGCAGTCCATGTTTGGCACTTCTTTCAAAAAATCTATTTTCAAAAACGATTTGCTGGATTTGGACTCTTTGATGATTCATCGGTCTTGCATTGCACTCTGCGAGATTAGATACAGGACTGTGACATTGAGTCCGAACTGTAGTGAGCCCAAGGAACAAAATGGGATTTCTCCCGGGATGTTCGGGGACGTCTACAGTTTCTGGCGACTCTGCTGGGGAGTTAGAGAACTTGACTCGAACTCATGATATCTTGTTTTGACTACACTTATGTGTTTCTTTGCATTGCATTTGCATTGGTGCGCCTAAGTCACAGTGTTTGCCATTTGCTATTCCTAATCTGTTTGCCGAAGGCTCGCTTTGAGAAGCGTGCCATAAGGCTGACCGGTTACGGGCTCTGCCATGATGGGAACATAAACCCCAGTTTTACCGGGGCACCCTTTTTGACCATTCGACCTAGTGTATATTCGAAATCCATAGTGACCATTCCAAGCTAGGACAGGTTGCTTACCCGATTATAGGTTGTTTGAAACCGCTGCGTGCATAGTGAAACCCTAGCTCCTGACAAAATAGGAGAGGGAAACCCTACCCCTCCATAGGGATGTTTTGGCTCTCACTTGTTCGTTATATGCTTTAGAGTGCGTCTCTATAGGAATGCATGTATCAGTTTACAAGTTTGGGTATCAGGCCTGCGGGCACCAGTTCAGTATTTTGTGAATCAGTTATCTGCGGGTATCAGATTCAATTGCGGGGGTAGTGATTTGGGAACAATGATCAGTGTTTGAGAACAGTCTATTCAGCTTATCAACTGTGTGTTGTGTGTTTATTTACGCTGTTATGCTGTCCGTTTGTCTGGTTGTTTATTTCCTTATTATTGCTTTACTTATCTTTTTGCTAGGTAGTTTAGCACAATTGCTTCAGACCAAGCAGATGTTCCCCAAGCACTATGGACTAGAGGTCGTCGACTCAATCGATCTGAGGATCTGGTCGACGGACAACCAGTGTTTTATTCCTTACCCACGGTTATTAGACGGAGGTCGAGAAGACACAGTGTATCTGAGTAGAGATTGCCAGATCAGTGGACTTTGAACAGTCAGGTTGAGCTTCCCGAGGCTACTCCAGAGATAGACCTACCGGTGGTTTAGATAGATCAGGGCAGTATGGCAGGAACGGCAGGAGTTGAGGAAATGATGCGTCAGATGCAGGAGACCATGAAAGCCATGCAGCAGGACTCTGTCTGTCAAGCGGAATTTGCCAAGCAACAAGCTACAATCATGGCCCAACAGGCAGAGCTAATTACCCGACTACAGCAGCAAGCTGGAGCATCAGCTTCACACCTAGCTCCTCCCCCACCAGGAGTTCCAATACCTCGGGAGACGGCGAATGTTTAGAATATCCAGGAGGATACAGACATCCCAATAGGGCCGGCTCTGCCCCCGAATCTACCTCAACTATCTAAGGCACTTACTCCTGTCAATCAACCGGACTCTCCCTTTGAGTTCGAGGTGGACCATACAGCGCTAAAATTGAGCAAGCTTGAGAAGTTGTTCAAGAAATCCCAAGGGGTAAAGTCCATCCCAGACATCGAGGACGGTTATACTGACGCGGCTGTGACGCTGCCAAACCGTTTCAAGACGCCCCAAATTGACCGCTTTGACGGATCCGGGGATCCCATGGTGCATCTTCGGTTGTTCTTAGACATACAAAGGCCGATGGGCCTCACCAGGTTACAGAAGCTTTCATTATTCAGCCGAACCCTGTCGGGTGTGGCAGCTATCTGGTACGCAAAATTGGAAGATGATGTCAAGCGGAACTGGGATGAGATGGCCGAGGCTTTCATTGCACAGTACTCCTATAACACGCAAATTGAGATTACAACCCGTGATCTTGAGATGACAAGGCAGGAGCCTAAGGAGTGCTTCTCTGAATTCGTAGCCCACTGGAGGGCCAAGGCCTCAATGATGACCCCTTAGGCCCACTGACAAAGACCAAATCCGGATGATTGTGCGCAATCTCCAGCCTAAGCTTATGCAGAAAATGATCGTGCTCCCCTTCCCTACCTTTTCAGATCTGCATGAGATGGGAGTACAGATCGAGGATGCCTTGAAGTAGGGCTTGATTGATAATGACAGAGAGCAACCCAGAAGAACCTTCAACCGCAACACCAATACAGGCACCAGCAATGCCGCAAATGCTAGAGCTTCAGAAGTAAGCATGGTCACCACCACTCCCCCTCCAAGACCTGTGGCGGCTACACCTTTCTCTGGTGCGTCCGGAAGCAACACAGAAACAACCAAATACCAACCTCGAGGCCAAAGAACCTTCACCCCCATTATATATGCCCCTGTCCAAAGCTCTAGGGGTTTTAATCAGAAAAGGGCACTTGAAGCCCCTGGAGCCGAGGCCATTGCCAAATCCACTCCCACCCTCTCATAACCCGGCAAAATACTGCGCATATCACCAACAACATGGTCATGACACCGACCAATGTTTTAGATTGCGTCATGAGATTCAAGATCTCATTGACAACCAGGTGATTGTGCCTCCCACAAAACCCAATATCACAACCAATCCCCTCCCACCACACAACCAAGCTCCACCTCCCAAACGAATCAACTTCATCCAGACCGGGGTCACGTCATACGACCCCAGCATATACATTACCCCGACCCACCTACCCAAGCCAGAGGTGTTCCTTCCCGACAGCACAGACTTGTGCATGTTGGACATCTCTCGAGCCCAACCCAAACCAAAGGTGGTGACTGTTGAAGACAGGGTAGGGATGGCTGCAGAGAACAGCGGGGCTGTTGGTTCAGAATCTAAGGAATCTGGGAGCATTGCTAAGGAGGTGTATGATCCGAGTGGCTACATTGTGTCAGCAGGACAGGCTGGGCCAAATCTGGAATTGCCAACAGGGGCAGAAATCTGTATACTACAGAGGGGTGGACTTGATCAGAGGACAGATGACTTAGCAACTTTGGAAGGGGATATGGCTAACCTCCAGTTTTTCACCGAACAAGACTCGGGGACTCAACAGTCAATTGGTTTGATTTTGACAAGTCAACAGAGGTTACAGGGTGGCTAGACGACCAACCAGATGTTGTTGAGGAATCTCAGCCGGAACAGGGCTTGTTGGGGACAAGGACATCAGATGTGGCCAGAAGGACCGGAAGTCAAAACACATCGCCGGAGAGCGCTGGTGCTAAGAATTTCACTCGGGATCTGCGCATTTTGAATACAGGAATTATTGAACAGCCAGCTGTACTGACGCTGTTGGAACAAGAAAGGTTTGAGGATTCTGAGAGAATCAGGAAAGCTAAAGCCCTTGAAGGGACTGAAAGTGCTGTGTGCACGAGGACAGAGAATGCTGCGAGCATGTGGACGGAAGGTACTGCGAGTACAAGGACAATCATACCGGAGCCGGACAGGTGTCTATCGGTTGTCGATGGAATGTGGTGGGAAGATGATGATCTATGTCTGGCCCACACGGATGAGGATTGGGGGAGCAATCAACCGGATGATACTTGGTATATTGGTGAAGTTGACCATATGACTAGGAGTGGGCGGTATTTCAAGCCCCCACATCTAGATCAGCCAGAGGCGTCCGGGAAGGACAAGGAGGCGGAAAAGCAGAAAGAGAAGCTACTTGAAGAAGAGGCCATGTTGAAGCAGTTAAAAAAGATACAAGCAGACATCTCCATCTGGGGACTGCTTATGGCTTCGCGTGTCCATCGACAAGCTGTCTTATCGGCCATGGACAAGGCCAAGCTCTCAATAGACACCACGCCTGAACAGCTGGTGGGCTTAGTTTTTCCGGGAGGAGCTACCCCGATGTTAACCTTCTCCGATAAAGAATTGCCACTTGAGGGTGCAAATCACAATAAGCCACTCTACATCTCTGTAGAGTGTAGAAATAAATGGATACCGGTGGTTCTTGTTGATACCGGATCCGCCATCAACGTCTGCCCGACAAGGACAGCTTATGCAATCGGTTTAAAAATCGCAGACTTTGTGCCGACAACCCAGGTGATTCGAGCATATGACAACACAAGAAAAGAAGTAATGGGGACGGTGAAAATTCAGACCCAGGTTGGTCTGGGACAACACGAAATTGACTTTCATGTCCTGGACGTTCCCGTAACCTTTAACCTACTTTTGGGGCGACTGTGGTTGCACCAGGTAAAGGCAATCTCTTCCACCTTGCACCAGATGTTGAAATACCCCCACGGGAAGGGGGTGGCCATTGTTTTTGGGAATTCATCAATCCATCCACCGCCAGAAGTGTCTACACCAGTCTTGGAAATCGAGCACGGCACGGAGGATGTGTTCTTATCGGGATTTACTCTGGATGAGGCTCGAGTCATGCAAAACATCTTGGCTGTTGATGAGGGGGTGTATGTCAGCGCACAATCAATATACCTCATGAACAAGCTTCAACACATCCCGGGATGGGATTGGGAAAGAGTGGCCGGAAAGGCGTCGCAGTATCGGCCGAAGTGCCGCACAACCCGCATACCTTTGGTTTGGGTTATCTGCCTACCAAAGAGGATTGGGTAAGGAAAGGTAAGGAGATGGCTAGGAGAGCCAGAGCAAAGCGGGCGGGGAAGCCTTTTGAGTTGATGCACCGACCATCCAGGGTACCCTAAACGGACGCTTCGTCTGGAAGGGGGAGGACTTTCCATTTTGTGGCTTCCTAGAGCCATGGCTGAATGCCGAGAAGAGGCGCTTGCCGGGGTTTGAGATCTTCTTTGACCTGCAGTTATCCGGGGATGATGTTGCTGAGGAGCAGACAGACCCATCAGCTGAGGTTGAGTAGAATGAGAAAGTGGATCCTGAGAGCGTCGAAATTGAAATGGGGGTAGCGCTGGCTTGTCTACTTTCAGATCCTCCGATTCGTACAGAAGTGCTTGGGAGATAACTTCTCGGTGTCCATGATTGGGAATGAGACGGCTATGGGCCTACCGTCAAGCATTTGGATGCATCCATCGCACCCTCTCTCACCTGGCAGTACGAGGAGGGATTTTTGTCAAGCAGCACCGGGTCAGGTAGTGAGCCGGAATCTGATTCCTCCGAATCTATTGAGTCGGAATCAGGTTCCAGCTTGACTGAGTCTGAGTCCGGTAAGCCGGGAGGTAATAACCCGGATACCACAGTCCTGTCTAGGTCGTCTTTTTCTTTCTCTTTTGAGTCTGTTGTAACAGAAGAATCGGACGATTTGGAAATGCTTAATGAGAATGGAATGGATGTGGTTTCTCAGTACTTTTCTGTGCCCCTGATTTATTGTATTAATCAGGACTTTCAAAATTTTGATGAAAACGACGGGGAAGAAATTCCTCCGGTTTTGCAACGCTTAATTGATCAAGAGCAGGAAAGATTTGTTAAACCTTTAGTTGATGAAATCACTACTGTTAATGTTGGTACTGAGGAGGACCCGCGACTGGTCCAGATCGGGTCCACGTTGTCTTCAGAGGAATGCGAGCGCTTAGTCGCTTTATTAAAAGATTTCAAAGATATTTTCGCATGGTCCTACGAAGACATGCCTGGAATCGATCCTGAGATTGTATAGCACCGGATCCCTCTTGACCCCGAGGCCCGACCCATTAAACAGAAACTCAGAAGGATCCGCCCGGACTGGGCCCTCAAGATTAAAGAAGAGGTCACCAAACAAATTGATGCAGGGCTCCTGCTGGTATCCGAATACCCAACTTGGTTGGCCAACATTGTTCGGTGCCGAAGAAGGATGGCAGGACCGGGTATGCGTGGATTTCAGGGATTTGAACAGAGCCAGTCCAAATGACGACTTTCCCTTGCCGCATATTGATGAGTTAGTGGACTTCACAGCGGGGCATGCTTTGCTTTTGTTCATGGATGGATTCTCGGGCTATAATCAGATAGTGATGGCACCTGAAGACCGGGAGAAGGCTGCTTTCACCACCCCGTGGGGGTCTTACTGTTACAGGGTGATGCCATTTGGGTTGAAGAATGCTGGAGCTACATACCAACAGGCCGCGACCACGATATTACATGACATGATCCACAAAGAGGTTGAGGTATACGTGGACGACATGATTGTCAAGTCCAAAGAAAGAGAGGGCCACTACACCGCCTTGCAAAAGTTCTTCCAAAGGATCAGAGAATTTCGGTTGCGGCTGAATCCTCAGAAGTGTACATTCGGTGTTACAGCAGGGAAAATGTTGGGGTTTCTGATTACACAGAGAGGTATCGAAGTCGACCCTTCCAAAATCAAGGCCATCTTAGAAATGCCACCACCAAGGACTGAAAAGGAGGTGCGAGGCTTTCTGGGTAAAGTGCAATTCATAAGACGGTTTATCTCAAAATTAACCTTGACTTGTGAACCACTTTTTGGTCTCCTGAAGAAAGGAAAGAAGTTCCAATGGGACGGCCAATGCCAAGCCGCTTTTGAACAGATCAAGGAATACTTACAGAACCCACCCGTGCTGTCGCCGCCTGAGCCGGGAAAACCGTTGATTTTGTACCTTTTAGTGACTGAAACCACGATGGGCTGCACGCTTGTGCAGGAATCAGAGGATAAGGTAGAGAGGGCTATCTACTATTTGAGCAAGAAGATGCTGGAGTATGAAACCCGCTACACACCGTTGGAAAAGGCTTGCTTACCCTTGGTATGGGCTACCAGGAAGCTGCGGCACTACCTGTTAGCTCACTCTGTAATGTTGGTTTCGAGATTAGATCCCATCAAATATCTCTTCGAGAAACCGGCACTTACGGGTAGGCTAGCTCGTTGGTTGCTGTTGCTTTCCGAATTCGATCTGAAATATGTGACGTGCAAGTCAGTCAAGGGAAGAGTGGTAGCAGAGTTCTTAGCCGATCATCCAGTGGAAGGAGGTGAAGCAGTTGAGTACTTATTCCCAGATGAGGCCATTTTGCATATCGACGATGAGTTTTGGACGATGTACTTTGACGGAGCGTCAAACCAGTACGGGTATGGGGTAGGGGTGTTGCTAATAGCACCAGACAAGTCCCGTATCCCTCTAGCATTCAAACTCCGGTTCAAGGTCTCGAACAACAAAGCAGAATATGAAGCATACATTGCTGGTTTAGAAGCAGCCTTGGAACTAGGGGCAAAATGGTTGGACGTCATCGGGGACTCAAACCTTGTTGTATCTCAAGCGAAAGGAGATTGGAAAGTCAAAGAAGAAAAGATGATAATGTATCACCAGACCTTGGACTTGTTAATTCCTTGGTTTGAGAAACTAAACTTTGCTCATCTATTAAGAGAGAATAACAGGTTCGCAGATGCACTGGCAACTCTATCTTCCATGGTAGACATCCCTTTCGGAGTCCGGATGCGTCCGATCATCATTGACCAGAAATTCGCGCCAGCCTACGAGTCGATTGCTTCCATAGAAGAGGTTCAAGATAAGAACCCCTGGTATTACGATGTCTGGAACTTCTTGGAGAAAGAAGCGTATCCACCAAGGGCAAATGCCAAGGATAAAAGGGCAATCAGAAGAATGGCTGCTCAACTCATCATCTGTGGGGGTAAACTGTATAAAAGAGGTCATCTGGGAATGCATAAGTTGTGCGTTGATGCCGAAGAATCAAAGAGCCTGATGGAGGCCATCCATGGAGGAGAGTGCGGAGCGCATATGAACGGGGTAATGTTAGCTCGGAAGATCCTTAGGCAGGGTTACTACTGGTCCACCATAGAGGAGGATTGTATCGGCTTTGTACGGCGATGCCACAAATGTCAGATCCATGCAAACCGCATGAACATCCTGCCGTCGAAGCTATACAATATGACTTCGCCATGGCCATTTTCAGTTTGGGGAATCGATGTGATCGGGGTTGTCACTCCGAAGGGGTCTAATGGGCATGAGTTCATTCTGGTCGCGATAGATTATTTCACGAAGTAGGTTGAGGCCCAATCCTATACGGTGTTGAAGGCTTCACATGTTGCAAAATTCATCAGAAACAACATCATCTGTCGCTACAGGGTCCCGAACGAGATCATTTCAGATAACAGGTTCCCAGTTCAAGAAGGAAGTGATTGATTTGTTGGAAAAATACAATGTGGCTTTTCATAAGTCATCCACCTATTGACCGTAGACCAATGGAGCGGTCGAGGCCGCCAACAAGAATATCAAACACATACTGCAGAAGATGGTGGAAACCTACCGGGACTGGCCAGATAAGTTGCCATTTGCTCTGTGGGGCTACCGAACTTCAATTAGAATGTCTACTGGGGCGACTCTGTATTCATTAGTTTATAGGATGGAGGTCGTTCTACCTATCGAGATTGAAGTTCCATCTTTGAGAGTGCTAGCTGAGTGTCAGATAGCCGAAGCAGATTGGCAACAGAGCAGATTTGAAGAAATCATGCTCTTTGACGAGCGCAGACTGAAAGCACTGTACCATGTTCAAGGTTATCAGCGCAAAATTGCCAGGGCTTTCAACAAGAAAGTTAGGTCCAGGAATTTAAAGGAAGGAGATTTGGTGCTCAAAGACAACTGGGCTCCCATCCACGACCTTAGGGGCAAGTTCAGACCCAATTGGACTGGTCCCTACATCATTAAATCTATTTGGTCGGGTGGAGCTGTCGTTCTGATGGACCTCGATGGCCTAGAGTTCTCATAGCTGATCAACATGGACAAGTTAAAGAAATATTACCCTTGAGTGGCTCGCTAGGCCGAAAACCCGAAAGGGTGACCTAGGCAAAAGTTAGAGCACAAAAAATTTGAAATGATAAAAACTAAGCTCGCAAGGTTGAAAACCCGCAAAGGGCAGCCTTGGAAAAAGTTAGAGCGTAAAAGGAGAGTAAAAATACTCGAGTGAACCCGAGCCTAAACTACGTAAGGCTTGATTCCTATCTTTGGGATACGTAGGCAACTTCATCATGAAGTTTAGCCATAAACTTTTCTCCGATCAACTTTGTCCATTTGATCATCTCGGTCATCTTTGTCTATTCAGCATTCAAGAGCTTCGGTTGTTATCTCCGGTGCAGTGCTATTCAGACTAGGGGCAACTTTCCAGTTGCTGGGGATTCGGGGTTGTGCATCTCAGTGAGAGATCTTAGGCGTGTCCAGTTCTGATCCATACCGAAAATGGTTTTGAAAGTTTTAATAAAAGTTGATTTTGTTCAAATTAATCTTTTTACAACCTAGACCATTTTTGGACCAAAGCGGAAAATTTTCAGTACCCACAACTTTCAATTTTATTGATTTCAATACAGAATCCTCCTGCTCTTGCATACAAATTGAAGTTGCTTTTGGTTACATTCATAAAGAAAAACTTGAAAGTACTAATTAAAGCAATAAATCTGGGGCATAGCTAAGTCAAGTGTTCCTGCGCCCCCTCCCAGAGCTGGTCGAAGCTTCTGACGCCAAAATGGGCCCAATCTGCGCCTCTTCGTTGAGCCAATCCACGCACTCATCAGACAAAATACAACTAAAAGTGGAAGCGGGGGCCAAGAGTTCTCTCGTCCTCCATGCCGTGGCATACTGAGGAAGCTGTGCGCCTCGGATCGGGAATGCAGCAGGGTACTCTATCCCCTCTGGCGGGCAAGTCTGATCATGGCCGAACTGGCGTTGGAACCGAAAAGGAAAGTAAAACACGTAGTGCGTCAGACCAATCAACTGAATCCCAGTCTGCTGGGACATGCTGTAGCTCATTGCCGGTAGATTGAGCCAAGGACAGCGCCAAGCAATGTGGTCTACGGACAAACTGCACATCCAGTCAAACCACCATCCCTCATCCGGGGCATCGACTAGACGCTGTCGGAAGAAGTAGCTGCGAGCTGAGTACGCTGGGCAAGAGTCCACAACCTGTAATTTGTCCATCAACCACACCTGGGGAGGGATGAAAAATGAGAGATTAAAGAATAGAGAGGTGTACGATGAGAGAAAAGTGAGAAAAGGGTTTCAAGAGAAAAAATCGAGTCTGAGGGACGAGTGATGTGAGCAATATATATGTGAGGAAGGGTGGGAACATTACCTGCAGCAGTAGTGGACTCCCCGCAAATTTGGTTGTCTCTCGGCGATGAAAGGCATCCAAGCCCATCAATGTCTCGGCCAATGACATGGCAATGCAGCTTTTGCCGCCTCTTAAGCCTTGGGCAACCTCGATCAACCGGACACTAGATCCTCCGGAGCCTGAGGCAAGCAAAAAGTGTGATAACATGCACAAGCAAAGGGCATGTCGCCGAAAGCCCTGCCAATGATGGTCACCGCGGTCACCGGGATCAGAAAAACAATGAATCAAGCTGAGGATGTCCAATTCCTCGTTGTAAATCAAAGACCGAGCGTCATGCATAGTAAGCCCACGCATCCGTCCTAAAGCTTGGGCGTGGCCGAAGCGAAACTGGGGCAAGATTTCTTCGCTGCGCTCGAATTCCATCAAAGCTTGGAAATCTTCGAAGGTAGGACACATCTCTTGCCCGCCAAAACTAAAGACATGTGTTACCGGATTCCAAAACCTCGTCGCGGCATGGAGAAAGGGAAGATGCAGCGGAGTGCGGCTCAACGTGAATAGTGCATTCAAGCTGAAGCCCGGAAGTTCAACTTTTCCGAGTCGTCTAAAGTAGCAATCCAAGCTGCGAGATTTTCGATGAGGAATGCCTCCATTTTGATGCAAAACTGAGATGAAATGAAAGAACCACGAAGCTGGAACTTTTATAGAGGATGAGGCACTGTTTGGGGACACGTGTTGAAAATCTGGTGGTCGCCAAACTAGGTGGTCGGCCGACCACCTTTTATGGTAGGTCGACCACCCCTTTGGTCTCCAAGGCAAAAAGCTGGTCGGCCAGCCTCCTTGGGTGGTCGGCCATGGAGAAAAGTAGGGCTTTGGTTTTGTCCTAGCTTCTAGAAGAGAGTTCCTAGCCTTTCCATGCGTTGGGAGTGTCGAAGGCCCGCGTTTCCCTCTGTTTCGGACGCATTCCATCGTCCGTTTTCTCCGAAATGCATTTGCTTATCGAGTTGTTGTTAAGTCTTGTTTATCGAGTTGTTGTTTTCTTATCAAGTTGTTGTTTTGCTTACTGAGTTATTTTGTTTATTGAGTCATTAAGTTTTACCGGATTGTCAAGTTTTGTTTGTCAAATTGTTGTTTGTTGTTCATCAACATTTCCGGGATTTGCTTATCGAGTTGTAAACTTGCTAAGGTTTTGTCGTTTCTTAGTAAGTTAGGTTGTTTAGTTTGTTGCGTTGGTTCACTACCTGACTTGGTAGTTTTCAATGCTCAATTCTCGTTCAATCTCATTTTTGTGCAAAATGATGCGATGCGATGCTAAGAACATAAAATACAACACTTTTTTCAAAAAGCTGTTTCATTCCATCATGCTTCCTTTGTTACAACATTTTACAACAAGGGTACAAGTTTTTACAGAAAATAAAACTGCCTAATAATGTACAATGTGCTACAACTACTAGTAAAAAAGGCAAATAAAGTAAGAACATCTGCATCAGTGCTCTCAAGTGCAAGAATAAAAGGCCCTCTTCGTCCTCTTCGGCTGAGAAGTCCCTGCACCATCTCCACCAGCACCACCATCTGAATCGGAGCTGCTGTCCTCGGAACCCTCCTCGGCATCACCTCCGCCCTCAGAACCGGACTCAGAGTCATCCTCTCTGCCTGCAGATGTCTCTGACTGAGGATGCGCAAACTCCTCCTCCTCGCTGGACTCCTCATCATCTATGACAAGTGCTCTGCACCTGCCTCGTCTGCGAGACGAGTCCCCTCTCCCAGCCCCTCGAGAAGGCCTGGATGGCTCGGCCTGTAGTGGTGGCATCTGAAAAGGACAATTTGAGTAGATTAGCCAACATGTATATCAGATGCAGAGACAAGAATGCTACATAGAGTGGGTGTATGCAGATACAATGTATGAATATGGTGTGTGTTAGATGTGCTCTACACATACAGTGAAGCAATGTAGTGAAATGGGTAAATATAGCATGTCATCAGAAGTATGATAAATGCAAGGAAATCAAAAAGCACCGAGACGCCGGCAATGAATAGCTGTGTCTTCCTCCACAGAACCGCGCCCTCGAGTGAGGCCACCACTCCGAGCATCCTATCCATGTACTCAATGGGAGGCTGCAAATGCAAGTGCAAGTTATCAGTGAATGGATAAATGTCCAAATATCTGAGTGATAAATCAAAACTGTAAAGCATACTGGTGGCGAGTCAGGGTCTCTAACGTATCGGTGACCAGGCACTGGGGGCTCCAATGGAATCGGGTAAGGTGACCCGTATCGCCATCCAATCAACTCGGTCAAAAGATCTGGCCACCCGGCGTGATGATAAGTCGGGGGAATCGGGGGAACCAGTCCAGCCCCACCTCTCGATGTGCCGGCCCTGCTGGTCGAAGGAGCATCTGTAGCCCGGACTCAACTCGATGATGGCATGTCAGCAGACCTCCTCCTGGGAGTGTGGACACCTGTCAATGGGGGCATCAAGTATGTATGGCGGTAGGTCGCGTACTCCCCCTCCTCCAAATGCAGAACTGCATCAGTGCCTAGCATAGCCAAATCAACCTCCTGGGGAGTGAGTCCCTCAGTAGATCACATATCGTCCGGAGGTGCTGCGGGGATACTCTGCTCAGGGTAGCCCATCGTCTGGCGCATGAAGCGTTCCCCCAGAAACCAGGCCCTGCCAACTGGCCCCTCAAATAGGATCCTGTACCGAGAAGCGGCCCACCCCCAGGAAACTGAAATCGGGTATCACCACCTAAGGGCGCCCAGGGCTGTTATGTGATCTGCAGATAACCAATGCATAAGCCGATTAGAAATCGTAAATGTGCAAGATGAATCAAAGATGAAAACATGGAGAACTAAGAGTTCTGAATTACCTCGGTTGTCCGCACTGTATCGAAGAACTGCCGCAGGTAAGGCAGAGTCTCCCGAGCTCTCGGTCGGTACTGGCCCTCAAATACGAGCAAGTAAGGGATCACAAGAGGCGCCTCCACCTCGAGCTCTGGGGCTAGCGTCGGAAAGTACGCAAAAACCCATAGCTGTGGAAAACAAGGCAATAGCCATCAGAATACAGAATACTGAGTGCAGAATGTGAATGCAGAATGCTGAGAGCGGAGTGTAAAGTACAGAACGTAAAGCGTGCCGTGTGTGCCGTGTACAGATAATGAAAAGCAAATATGTAAATCAAGAGGGCAGAAAGTACCTCCCAGGCTCTCCAATAGCCGCCGACTATGTTCCTCCGCCCGCGGGAGGTCGCACTCATGTAACAATAATGGGTAGCAAGGCTGGCGCCACCCCAGTTGTCACGACCCGAAACCGCCCCTAAAAGTTTGGGCATGACCTATGCAGAAATGGGCACTAGACCTGCTATAAACTTGTAATGTAAAGTAGGGGCCAGAACGGAAGCATTATAGAACAATAATCAACCAATCAACCAACCATGTCCATTGAGCTACTACTGATTTGCTAGGATCATGCACATTTAACAAAAATAGCATATACAAAACCATACAGCTGTGCAACGGTTACTTACAGGCCCTGCCCAAGGAGTGGGCATATACAAAAATATTAATTACAGACGACCCCAAAAACAGGTACTTAGAATACAAGCCAAACTACAAAAGTCTACAAGGTAGAACGGGTCTTCTTATGTGCCTGACCATAAGGGTTGACAAAAGGAACGAGCTTCAGGAGTTAAGACTGGTTCCCGGGTTGATGACCTACAGAAACAGGCAATATGAGGAATGAGCGAAGCTCAGTGAATAATAGTACCAAAATAATCCAACGCGAAATTGAAATTATAACTCATAACCATATGTATGTAATTGCGAAGTTCATGAAATTAATCCAGTGCTACCGAATGGCCCATGACCCAGAATGTTACAGTTAGCCCTCGGCCCAGAACGTTACAGAATGTCACAAAAGATCACAGGATGGCCCTCGGCCCAGAATGTTACAAAATATCATAGAACGTTACAGAATGTTACAGAATGTCACAAAATATCACAGAATAGCCCTCGGCCCAGAATGTTACAAAATATCACAAAATGTCACAGAACGGCCCTCGGCCCAGAATGTTACAAAATATCACAAAATCTCACAGAACGGCCCTCGGCCCAGAATGTTACAAAATATCTCAAAGAATCTTTCTACATTTACATCTCATGCATATCACATATTATTCAAGCTCAAGTAAGGTAGGAATATACGGAAAGCAGACAGAAATAGAACTGAATACATATTCTTTGCACTATTACTCACAGTGTGATGGCGGTATACGGCTTCCTTCTGGAGTGTGTCCTACACACACATAGAACCCATAAGTTAGTTCATACTTTCCTTACGTTTTCATTCGCGTTTCAGTTCAAAACTTCTACGAAATAAAGGTACATTGTAACAATTTTAAATGGTCATTTTACATATTTTAGAGGGTCAAATAGGTCAAAAACAACATCCCAACATTTTGGTCTTGGGCCGCACGTGCGGCTGTGAGCCCCGCACGTGCGGCAACTCCTCCCGCACGTGCGGCAGTGATGCCCCGCATGTGCGGTTTTTACAGTGTGTCTCGCCCAAAATTGCCCAAAATGCCGCACGTGCGGCACTGATCCCCGCACGTGCGGCGAATCTGCAAAAACCCTGTCCGAAAATATTCAAAAATGGAATTCTTTGGTGGGTAACAAAAAGTTTCAAAATGGATTTTTAATGCTCAAATAAGGCTTCACAATCATGAAATTTAAGAGTGGAAACATATGATGATCAATGATAATTCAAATTCTCCATTAGTCCATGAGTCCACAATAGATATATCAAGGTGCAAATCAAGTTCATAAACTTAGAGAGGATCATCCAAATTGATAATTAAACATGCTAGAACACATGGACCTCTCAATCAAGCTAACATCAAGAACACAATTCTATAGTCAAGAGACCACAAAATATTTACATACCTTGAGTTCAAATCTTCTAATCTTCACCCTCTTGGAGAAATTTCTTAACCCTTCCTCTCAACTTCCCTTTTCTAACCCAAACCTTCCTTAGTCAAATGTTGTGTGAAACATATACTACAATACTTAGATATTTGTATCTATAAGGTGAGAAAAAGACAAAATTCAATCGTTTAATCATCTGAAATGAAAATTTCACAGATAAGCTTAATATTACCTAAAGATTATGCTGAATTCAAATATAACATCGATTTCAAGTTATTATGTCTCTAAGATTCTCAATTTCTATTCTGAACGGGTTATGAGTAACAGATATCTTTCCTCACCAACAGATAGAATCTCAATATTTCACCTTAGGCCATTCAAGCACCATTTCAAATACCAAAATAAGAGACTGAAGATATCAGAAACACATGCGAGGGTCGGGCTATTACACCAGTCGTACTGACTGACCTGTGATAGGTCTACTAGAGCACTGAGCAAATATAGCCCAACTGTGTTCCCCCTGTCGGAGAACAAAGTAGTCCCGAGGAGGAACATCAAAAACCCTCGAGCATACTGCTCTGTCTCCTCGAGAGTCCCGGGTGTAGTTCCCCTGTAATGTGCGGAAAACCAAGTATACCTGACTCTGCCCGAAGATCTGTCAATCGGTGGGCGAGCTCCCAACAGATAGATCCAGGCGGCCTCCCACTCGCCCATATCCTCGTTATAGGGGACCGGTCGGCCAACCACGTCAAGACCAGTCAATAGGGCAAAGTCAAACGGGGTCATCGTCATATCCCCGGCAGCCGAAAAGTGGAAAGAGTTGGTGGTGTCCCACCATCTCTCCACGAGTGCCCCCATCAACGTCCTGCTCGCAGGGTAGCGAGATATCCCCGCGCAGAAGGGTCCGAACCCTGCCTCATCAACCAGATCACAAACGACCTATGGGAGCTCTGCGTACCACTCCCTAGTGATGATCGAGCCATAGCCTCGTGTAACACGAGAAGATACCTGCATTCAGAATGAACACATGTATTCAGTTTCAAAATGAAAGTATGAACTGTGTGCAAACCAAATTAGATACAATGTTGTGGACTGCGTGTTCAGTATGAGCTTAGTGCAAATGCAATGAATGAGCTGCGTGTTCATCAGTAAAGTATATGAGCTGTGTGTTCAGAATTGAAGTGTGTGAGCTGCGTGTTCAACATAAAGTATATCAGCTGTGTGTTCAGAATCAAAAGTTTGGGCTGTGTGTTCAGATTTCAGAAAAACTATGGGTTGTGTGTTCACCATCAAAAGTTTGGGTTGCGTGTTCAACTTTCAAAAACAGTGGGCTGTGTGTTCACCTCAAAAGTTTGGGCTGCGTGTTCAACTTTCAAAACCGTGGGCTGTGTGTTCACCATCAAAAGTTTGGGCTGCGTGTTCAACTTTCAAAAATAGTGGGCTATGTGTTCACCTTAAAAGTTTGGGCTGCGTGTTCAACTTTCAAAAACCATGGGCTGTGTGTTCACCATCAAAAGTTTGAGCTGCGTGTTCAGATTTCAAAACAGTGGGCCGTGTGTTCACCATCAAAACAGTGGGCTGTGTGTTCACCATCAAAAGTTTGGGCTACGTGTTCAACTTTCAAAAACCGTGGGCTGTGTGTTCACCATCAAGAGTTTGGGCTGCGTGTTCAAATTTCAGAAAATGTGGGCTGTGTGTTCATAATCAAGAGTTTGGGTTGCGTATTCAACTTTCAAAAACTGTGGACTACGTGTTCACGATTAAAAAGTATGAGCTGCGTGTTTAGAAATTCGAGTGATTGAGCTGTGTGTTCAACATACAAACAGAATGCTATGTTATAGACTAAGTGTTCAAAACAAGCTGTGTGCCAACTCAACGGAAGTTTGTGTTGTGAGATATATGCTAAAATAAGTAGAAGTATGGCGCGCAAATGTGTTCAGAACGAGCGGATGAGCATACATAGCGAAAGCATGAAATGCGCAAGAAATGCAGAATACATTGCGGAAAATGTAAAAATGAAGTACGTACCTCTCGTGCCTGGTGAGAGAGGTGGGACTCTGCCTCCCGTAACAGCAGATCTGCGGGCGCTCGGCGATCAAAGTCGGTGAAATGGTAGAAAACACTCGGGGGAAGGATGTGCTCCGGAGGGTCGTACCTCTCGAGATCAAAGGGCCAAACTCTCGGGGACAATGACATGATGTCCGGCTCACCCTCGGCACCTGGAGGACCTCCACCATGAGGAAGATGATCCGCCATTTCGAAAAATCTGCAAAAAGGAACAAAAATGAGTGAAATGAGCCAAAATTGGAAAAAGTCAACAAAAGTCAACTCCCGGGAAATGAAAAAGTCAACAAAAGTCAACTCCCGAGAAAATGTTCCAAATGTTGAGACAAACTTACCTCAAGTGGTGAAAATGGAGAAAGAAGCTCCGAAATCAAATTTTAATCGGTCCAAAGTGAAGAAAACTGAAAGATTTCGCAAAACAACTTCGCGTGGGGCGTTGGAAAGCGCGTATAAAGAGCAGATCTGAGAGAGAAAGTGGTCTAGGAAGCAAGAGGGACTAATTTCGGACTTGAAGTTCTGAGCCAAAGTGTTTTGGCCAAGTGTATTTAAAGATCCGAATGCAAAAGGACAAAATTGCCCCCATTTTGGCAAAGTGGTCGGCCGACCACATTTCCTAGCAGACCGACCACCCCCTTGCACCAAACCTGGTCGATGGCACTCTAGGGTGGTCGGTGGCCCTCTGGATGATCTCCAATGTCTCTTTGAGCTCCCTGCAAATTTTGGTGGTGATCGGAGTCCCTGGCTCTCGAGAAAGTACAAGGAAAGTGCACTTTTCGACACAAAATCCCTCCGCGGGAACTTAAAATTCAATCTTCGATGCGTGGCTCGTTGTTGCTCGCCAAAAGCAAGGTGTGTCCTTTTTGAGTACGTTGCGACCCTTCCGAGCGGTAAACCGGAGGTCGCATTTGAATTGCCCTAGTCGAAGCTTACATTTCTTTGCTCGATGTTTTGTTTCAAATATGCTTTTGAAGTCGCACTTATCCTGCATTGTCATGCACATCACTTGCATTGTTACGCACAACTGTAGACACCTCATTTTTTACCGCCCCTAAGACTTGGGCACTACTGATGGTTTACTTGGTGGAGAAAGGTGTGTAGGGGAAAGGTTCAGTTTCTTCGGCAATGAGAGAGTCAAATCTCAACTTCATACCCCTTTTTGGACCAAAACAATCCGACGCTCGCATTTTGTTAAATGTCGCGCTTTTCGGTAAACCGAGCAAGGGCAAAGTGGAAATGAATGAAAGAGAGATGAAATCTCTGAAAAATCTCTCAAAACACCTTGTTTAGGGGTTTGGAGTTGAAGAAAAGAAGAGAAGAGGGAAGAAACCCAGTTAGGGGAGAAATGGACATGAACCGCTAAGAGAGAGTCAAGCAGCCCTCGCTGAATCAGGCCTATTCATTTGCATACTTCGATTTCAGCTATGAGGCCACCACCATTGAAAAGCTTACTTCTGGGGCTTCATTTTGCACTTAAGAATCTCCTAAAGCCAAGTCCGGACGGGGGAGATATAGTTAGTTGAAGTAGGGCATCAATCCGGTTGGACCGAATCTGTGCGGTTTCACCAAAACAGGCATAACTTTTTGCACAGATGGAATTTTAATGCAAGACTGGCACCATTGGAAAGCTAACTTCTGGGGCTTCATCATAAGGGATGGCCGACCACCTTGGACCTTTTGACCTGGTCGGCCAACCGGGACAAGTGGTCGGCCGACCACTTGAACTGGTCGGCCTACTCCCCCCAGTTTTGTCTCTGTGAATGCTTGCCAGCTGTGCCAGCTGGAAGGCACAGACTGCATCCTCTATACATGTGTATGGAGGATATTTGGCCTTGGTTTTAAGCTTCTAGGAGAAGCTTTAGCCACTCTTGTCTACAAAGGGAGGCCTTCCCTTCCTTGTAGAGGGTTCAGATTTTCTCTAAGGCAAAAACATATATTCCTCTTTGTATCTCTCTATTTTGAGCTCAAAAGTGCTTTGTTCTTGGCCCTTTTGCACTACACCTCTTAGCCACACACTCCCACTATTACTTGGAGGTTCTTGGAGGTTGCTTGCAGAGGTTAAGGGTTGAGTTTTTGGGTCCAGAAGTTGCTGTCTTCTTGAGCTTCAACGATAACACACTTTTTCCTCCATTTGAGCATTATTTTGATCCATATCTTAGCCCTATTTTCAAGCATATTTGAGCTTTGGTGTAAACTGAAAAAAGTCTTATTTTCAGGCCCTTAACATGTTTGTTTAAGATTATTTTTCTGTTGGGGGTCATCTACCCCCTTGCATGCTTCATTTTACCTTGTTTTGAGCCATGCATTAGGGCCTTTGCATTGGTCTTTGTTTGGCCTTCTAGCCACTAAAATCCAGTGGATTTTCAGTGGCTAGCATGCTATTTTGAGTGCCAAAATGAGAGAGGGGTGACCCTCTCTCCCCTTGTTTTGTTTCCTAGCATATTTGGCCTAACAAAGGAGCCCTTATTCGCATGCTTCCAAGCCATGTTTCAGGCCATTTTTGATGAGTTTTAGGACCTGCATAGGCTCTGTCCAGAGCTTGTTTTGCTATATTGGGTGTTCACCTTGCATGTGTAGAACAACCCTCTTCATAGCTCATCAAAGGAACATTGCATTCTTGCATGCATTGACCATGTTTCAGTGAGTTTTTGGACTTTATTTGGCATGGCATACCTCTGACTTTTTCTAGTTTAGTGGCCTCTTGATTGCCTCACATGCTTGTAGTGCAAATCCTCTTTTCTAGCTTACATTGCATGCTATTTTGGCCATGCCTTAAACTAATTTTGTGCATGTTTTGGACTGCCTTAGCTCTGTTTTGAGGTCCCATGGTTGAATGATGCTTGCTATGCATGCTTGTAGTGTAATGCCCATGCCTAGCTTTGAGTTTTGAAGCTTCTTGCATGCTTGAATGGTGGTGTTTTCATGTTTTGGGGTCATTGAGCATGTCATTCTAGAGCCTATACTTGTGCCATATTCCCATGTTTTCCACTCTTTAAATGTGTTTGAGAGTCGTGCTTAAATACCTCATTTATGGGCCATTACATGAGCTTCATTTCCATGCCTTTTGAGTCATCATTTTAGTCCATATTTGCTACTGTTTTGGCCTGCATAGGAACTTTTTGGGGCTGGTTTGGTCATTTGTGCATTGCTTTGTATACCTCTAGTGTAATCCACTTCACTAGTTTCGGTATTTGGGCCATCTAGTATGCATTATGTGAGGTGTTTGTGTGTTTCAGGACCATCTTGCATGTCATTTCAGAGCTGGAAAATGTGTGATTGTATGCCATATTTCATCCCTTGCCATGCCTTAGTCGAGTTGCACTTTGTGCCTTAGGTTTGGTCCCTCGCATTGTGCATGTTTGCATAAGTGTTGTTGCCTTAATTTCATCATGTTTGGCAATTGATTTGGGTGTGGCTGAGGCTCACCTATCTTGGTTTAAGTCCATCTTGCATTGTATATGCCATTTAGTCCATGTTGTTGCATGATTGACCATTGAATTGTGTATGCCTTGACCATTTCATCGTTAGTCTCCATGTGTGCATTGCGTATGCCATATAGTTTTCATGTGCATTGAGTATGCCACTAATTATTTCATAGCATTGTGTATGCTAGTAGCATGTTTGTATATCATCATTTGCATGTTTGCATCATTTACTGGCATTATGTTTAGGTTGCATGTTAGAGTTGCATTCATGCATGCCATGTGTATTGCGTTGTGTAAATGAGGGACGTTTCGTACTCCAAGTGACAAAACATGCCTCAATTCTCGGTCGCCGACACTCCTGACTGTCCATGATAGAGTTGTTGGTTTTACTTGCTTATATGTGCATTCATTTCACATCGAGTCATGCAATTCGACCCTCAGCCATCATGCATCGAGATGCATGATTGGTGGCACGAGGATCGAGGATTACACTCCCTAGAGCTTGTGCAATGACGGGGAGAGTAGTCGTGCGCACATATGTTGAAAATACTTTACCATGCCCCTTTCTTGCTCTCTGTTGCAACAAACCAGAAACCAGCAGCAAAAACTGGTCGGTAGTACCCCTACAGGTTCCCTTGGTGGAGTTTCAGACTTCTGAAGTTTTGTACAATATTCTAGGACCAGTTGCAAACAGAGGCAAATCGGGGCATCGCGATGGATTTCTCGACAAGGCAACTCAAGCATACATGCATCGTTTATCATTCCGAGCAGAGCTGAGGTAGTCTATTTCATGTAGCATTGCATGCTAGTTTATTCACTTTCTTAGTTAATTTGTTAATTAATTAATGTTGTGTAATAATTAGTTGTAATTCGTTATTCATTTTGGTTGTGTAATATTTATTCGGACCCTCCGAGTGAGGGCACAATTGTAATAAGTGTGCGCGTGTGAGATGTATGTCTTCCAACCCCACGTCTTTCTCCCTTTTATTTACTAGCATATGATGGTTAGTTTAGGGCACGTTTCAATTAGCATACTTATGCTCGCATGTTTGCATCCATTCATCGGTCTTGCATGCACCGGGCTCGGCGCATCATATTAACTGCATTGTATTTCAATTCCGAGTTGAATACATGTTAAGTGTTGCATTTCACATACCATTGTAGAATAGCCGAGCCTATCTTAGTTGCGTTCCTACATGTGTTGCATTAGGCATCTCAGCATAGTTAGGATTCATGCATGATTTCTAGTTAGTTTCTTTCTTTGGCTCGGAGTACTCGGTGAGTGTTTATGCTTTAGCATCCTTGCATGTGTGTGAGTGACTGCCATGATAGCATGCTTACCATGAGGCTATCTGCTTATATGATATAACTGCCTGAATGCCTGTGGGTGAAGGTTGCGTTATTTGGATTGGAACAATTCATCGGTTGCGAGTTTTAAGCCCACTTGAGAGTGGTAAATCACCCTGTTTCTTTAGCCCACCTGAGGGTGGCAAAACCTACATTTTATCCTACTTGCGAGTAGCAAACTGTTTTCAAAATGAACATGAGATGTTTTGTTCCAATTTAGGCGATCTAGTCTATACTTGTGTGTTGTGCGCATCACATAGTAATTCTAGGCTAATATACCGGAATAAGAACGCATGTGTTTTCAAAAACTCGATATCATGTTTAGTAGTCGCCGATCTTTGATCGGGCGAGCGGGGGTGCTCATGAAATGACCTTCCCCAATCGTACCCAAGTTCCCGAGCCGAGACAACTTTGGTGATGACGGACACATGGACTTAGGCATGAGTTAGGGTTTCCTAAATTCCCCAAAAAAAAAAAATATTTAGGTTGCAACTCTATATCTGGCAAAGCAGTCCATGTTTGGCACTTCTTTCTAAAAATCAGTTTTCCAAAACGATTTGCCAAACTTGGACTCTTTGGTGATTTATCAATCTTGAATTTCACTTTGCGAGATCAGATTAAGAACCGTGACATTTGAGTCCAAACTGTAGTGAGCCCAAATGAACAAAACGAGGGATTCCCCCGAGACGTTCGGGGACGTCTACAGTTTTTGGCGACTCCGCTGGGGATTTAGAGAACTTGACTCGAATTCATGATATCTTGTTTTGACTACACTTATGTGTTTCTTTGCATTGTATGTGCATTGGTGCGCCTAGGACACCGTGTTTGCCGTCTGCTATTCCTGAACGGTTTGCTGGAGGCTCGCTTTGAGAAGCGTGCCATAAGGCTGACCAGTTATGGGCTCTGCCATGATGGGAACACAAACCCCGATTTTAACCGGGGCCCCCTTTTTGACCATTCGACCTAATGCATATCGAAATCCATAGTGACCATTCCAAACTGGGACAGGTTGCTTACCCGATTATAGGTTGTTTGAAACCGCTGCGTGCGTAGTGAAACCCTAGCTCCTGACAAAATAGGACAGGGAAACCCTACCCCTCCATAGGGGTGTTTTAGCTCTCACTTGTTTGCTGTGTGCTTTTGGAGTGTGCCTCTACAGGAATGCGTGTATCAGTTTGCGAGGTCGGCATCAAGCCTGTGGGCATCAGTATTTGGGGAATCAGTTTTACCTGAGGGTATCGGTTTACAAGCAGAATTTCAGGCAGAATTCAATAGAGAGCACAGTCGTTCAGCTATGTGTATACCTGCTCTGGTGAAATCAAGCTGAGATGCTGTCTGTTTTCTCTTTTGCAAGGTAGTTGTGGAACTATAGCTTCAAAGGGCTCCAATATCCCCCAGGTACATTGGATCCGTGCTGATAGACTTTGTCGGGTTAGAGATTCAGTTCAGAGCAACCAGTTTTCCCTTCACCAGTGGTAAGACAAGAAAAGGGCAATCAGGCGCAGATCACTCGTTCAACAGTCCCCAGTTCAACAGTCATTATTCACCTCACCGGTACGCAGTTGGGCTGAGATATCTGTTTCCACCTCAGAAAGGAGATACACACTTGTTCGGTTGGATCAGCAGTTTTCAATTAGAATGGAGAAGATGATTCGTCAGCTCCAGGAGAGTATGAAAGCCATGCAAGAGGACGTTGCTCGTCAAGCAAAATTTGCCAAACAGCAGGCCGTCGTCATGGCCCAACAGGCAGAGTTAATTACCAGGCTACAGCAGCAAGCCGAAGCATCTGCTTCGCACCAAGCTCCTCCCCCACCGAGAGTCCCAATACCTGGGGAGACGGCGAATGTCCAGAATGTCTAGGAGGATACAGACATCCCAACGGGGCCGGCTCCGCCCCCAATTCCACCTCAACTATCCAAGGCACCCACGCCTATCAATCTACCGGATTCTCCCTTTGAGTTCGAGGTGGACCCCACAGCATTAAAAGTGAGCAAGCTTGAAAAGCTGTTCAAGAAATCTCAGGGTGTGAAGTCCATTCCGGACATCGAGGATGGGTATACCGATGCAGCCGTAACGTTACCGGACAGATTTAAGATGCTGCACATTGACCGATTTGATGGATCCGGGGATCCTATGGTGCACCTGTGGCTGTTTTCAGATATTTTACGGCCGATGGGCCTCACCAGATTACAGAATCTTTCTTTGTTCGGCCGGACCCTGTCGGGTGTAGCGGCCATCTGGTATGCAAAACTGGAAGACGATGTTAAGAGGAATTGGGATGAGATGGCTGAGGCTTTTGTCGCTCAGTACTCCTATAATACACAAATCGAGATTACAACTCGTGATCTCAAGACGACTTGGCAAGAGCTGAAGGAGAGTTTCTCCGACTTTGTGACCCGGTGGAGGGCCAAGGCCTCGATGATGACCATTAGGCCCACTGACAAGGATCAAATTCGAATGGTTGTGCGCAACCTCCAGCCCAAGCTCATGCAGAAGATGATCGTTCTCCCCTTCCCCACCTTTTCAGATTTACATGAGATGGGAGTACAGATCGAGGATGCTTTGAAACAGGGCCTGATTGACAATGACGGAGAGCAGCCTAGGAGAACTTTCAACCGTAGTTCGAATGCAATCACCAGTGGTGATGTAGCTGCAAGATCTTCTGAAGTACGTATGGTCACCACCGCCACATCAAGAACAATTGCCCCATTCACCGGTGCGTCGGAAGTAGCTCATAAAAAACCAAATATCCACCTCGAGTTAAGAGGGTTTTTACCCCACTTTATATGCCTTTGTCAAAGGCTCTAGAGGCCTTACTCCGGAAAGGATATCTGAAACCGTTGGAACAACAGCCTCTACCCGATCCTATCCCTCCAAAGCATGACCAGACCAAATACTGTGCCTACCATCAACAAACCGGTCATGACACTGACAGTTGCTTTCGTCTTCGCCATGATGTATAAGATCTGTTTGACAACAAGGTCATCGCCGCACCAGCTCAGCAAAGTCTATCGCCACTGGATCAGTGAACTTGGGGGATAGTATGAATATATGATCAGGGAATGAACCACCTGCGGGCGGCACTCAGTTTACTCCAGATGTGGCGTATGGCACGCATTGTTTTGAGCATTTGCGAATGCTGGTTTTGTAGTTTCTGACTTGGGTGTTGGGTCAGTTCTGTAGTTTTGTTTTGAGTCTGTCTCATTGTCTTGAGTCAGACTTTTGATTAAGGGTCTGTCTTGTTGTATCGAGTTAGTCCTGTTGTACAAAGGTCAGGTGATTCCGGGGATGTTACCTCGGGCATCACCATTTTGTTTTGTGTTTGTCTTTCGTTTTCTTTTGAGTCTGTTTCTACCGTGGAGCCAGTTGTGCCAATAGATTTGAATGAAACAGCAGTGATTTTCACACTCTTGTGTTTGTTTCTGCCTTGTGCTAGTTGTGCCAGAAGTTCTGAATGAGATGGCAGTATTTGACTAAAAACTGTGTCTTTTCTGTGCTTTGAAATCATTACATTGACCTGAGTTTTTCAAAACTTTTTGAACATTGTGATGAAAACGAAGAGGAAAGAATTCCTCGGGTTTTGCAAAATTTGATCATATGAGAGAAAGAGAGGTGTGCTAAACCCTTAATGAATGAGATCATGCTTGTTAGTGTGAGTATTGAGAAGGATCCTGACTTGATCCAGATTGGTTCCGCACTATCTTCAGCGCGAGCGACTAGTCGCTTTCTTAAAAGATTTCAAAAAATGTTTTGCGCGGTCCTGCGAAGGCCTGTGTGGAATCGCTCTTGAGATTGTGCAGCTTAGGATCGCTCTCAACCTCGAGACTCGACCCCTCATTTTCAAACCTTGGACTTAAATTCAGAATGTTCAATGGTCAACCATCAAAGGAGGCCTGTGTGGCCAGACTTGAAGCAGCCCATGAACTAGGGCAAGAAAGTCAGGTCAAGAAGCTTGCAAAGTTGGATCAGAAGCAGCCCTCGAACTAGGGGCAAAAAATGTCAGATGCACTCGAAGAGTCAAACTTGGGACATTGTTCAAGCTAACGAAGATCAGCAAGAATGCCAAATCCCAGAAGGGAGGAAAGAAGAAAGTTTTGTTGAAGAACAATCGAGTTCTTATCCGCAGCACTAGGGGCAAATTCACCCCCCATTGGATGGACGTCTACATCATCAGCAAACAGAAGCCACTCTCCTGGATTCGGATGACTACAAGATCTCAAACCATTCAACATGGACAAAGCTACACTTTTACCCTTGAGAGGCTCGCTGAGCCGAAAACCCGGAAGGGCGACCCAAGCAGAAGGTAGAGCAAGAAAAAGAACAAAAAGAACAACAACAAAAAAAATGCAAAGAATGAAAAAAAAAAAGAAGAAAAGAAGAAAAATAAAAAGAAAAGATGAAAAAGAAATGAAAAGAATTGAAAAGAAAAGAAAAACAAAGCTCGCGAGGTTGAAAACCCGGAAGGGCGGCCTTGGCAAAAGTTAGAGCGCAAAAGGAGAGGTTAATACCCGAGTGTACCTTATCCCCCGAACTACGTAAGGCTTGATTCCCATGTTTGGGATACGTAGGCAACTTCATTCTGAAGTCCAGCCATAAACACTTCCAATTCGACTGTGTCCATGTAATGGTTTTGATCATCTTTGCCTTCTTTGTATCCGAGAGTTTGGTTGTGATCGTCACTCAATGTAGACAAGGGGCAACTTTTCGTTGCCATACAAAACACTACGGTGCCATTCAAACAAGGGGCAACTTTCCGTTGCCATACAGTGCCGTTCAGATGAGGGGCAATTTTCCATTGTTATGGATCTGAGGTTGTGCATCTCAAGAGTAAGTTCTGTGCTCGTTGAGCAGTGGCTGTTTGCCAAAACGGTTTTTGAGAATTTTTACTGAGGTTGACTAATTTCTCGAAAATTATTTCATTTTCCAAAACTAAACCATTTCTTGGACCCAAAAAAGGAAAATTTTCAGTGCTCATAGCCTAACTTGCATGATTTTCAATTCAAAAATCAAACAATTATGTTAATCTAACTCTCATCTTGGTCAAAATTGTTTTAGCATAAGCAAAAACAAAAAAAATGGTCAAAATAATGAACTAGGGGCACACCTGAGTCAGGTGTTCTGTCTTTTCCCCTTTGTCAACATACTTGCTAGAAAGGGCACTCAATTTGCCGGAGAGGGCACCGTATTCGCCAGAAAAGGGCACGACTGAAGCTAACCGCAAAAGGGCAGAAAGCTCTCACATCCTCCAAGCAATGAACTGGAATGGGGCAAGATATTCCACTCCCTCATCTGGACAGATCTAATCACGTCCAAACTCCCCAGCAGAGCATCATCAATCGATGTCAACCGCAGATTTGCTACACACCCAGTTGTAGCACAGCCCCTCTGTGGGAGAAACTCACTGTTGTGAATAAGAATAAGAATCTGGTAGAACATCAGGGGCAAGAGCCCACAACTTCCTGCTTATCCATCGACCACCCATGGGAGGGATAAAAAATGAGAGATTGAAGAATAGAGAGATGTGCGCTGAGAGAAAAAGTAAGGAAAATGGCTTTTTCAGAAAAACCGAGCTTGAGGGCCGAGTGATGTGAGAATCACAAATAAGAAAGGGTGACAACAATACCCGGAGAAACAGGCTCCCTGTGCACATTTGAGTCTTGTGTTTTGTTTTGTCTGTCTCGATTCTTGTTTTGAGTCTCTTCGAGTGTCATTTGTTTAGGTTGTTTTACCTTAGTTTTCCATTTTTGAGTCGTTTTGGCTGTGGTCAGTTGTAGGCTCAATACCCAGTTGAGAACCCTTTTCTCAATTTCAAAATAAAATTGTTTTGTGCTCAGAGTGCTGTGCCATTCTCTACATTTGTGCAAAACAAGATTCGTTCTTTCGTAAAACCACAGGGTTCAACCCAGGTCATGCGGGAACAGTAAAACCAAGACCTATCTGAAGCTATATAGGTTCCAGACTACAAAGCAAAAGAAAAGAGGGAAAATGTCGGGTATCAGAGTTTGTTTCAACTTCAATAAGTTCCGAGATTACATTCCATGTGTACCTCTCCAGGTCTTGCCAAATGCTCCGAAGTATGAGTGTGTCTCTACCTCAAGCTCAAGATCAAGTCTGCTTCAAGCCAGAATGGCGATCAAAAGTGCTGTCCCTGAGTACCATTCCCTGTCGGAGGCATCTTGGCTATGTTCGTAATGAGTTCCTACGAGACCAACTGCGACGGTGGAAACTAGAGTTCGAATGGCTATTGCCTAGAACGCAAAGGTTCGGGATTTCTGAGACTAAAGTCTGGTTTAAATACCCAGAGGCGTGTCCTCGACTTGAAATCTGTATGGAAGCCCCATAGGTTGAGATAGCGTGTATGCACCTCAATTCTGGATACTGAACCAACCTAGTCTGTCACCCCGTTGGAGAATAGGGAAAGTTGTGAATATGATCAGGAAGAAAGATGGCGTCCAAAGTGTTCTACGAGAAGAATCCTTGTCAGTATTTCAGAACCTTTGTACTGTGGGTTCAAGGTAAGAGTTCGAAGAACACACATGGGGTGATCCCTATCAGAGTAGAGCGGTTCATCGCCACTCACCCCATGAGGTGCTTTCTAAAGCGCCGCTATGTTTGTTTATTGCATTCCTTTAGCATCATGCATTGTATTGCATTGTACCTATCAAGTTTCTTCTTCATTTACTTTAGTGTATCGATCACACTTCATTTGCTTTAGTGTATCGATCACACTTCATTTACTTTAGTGTATCCATCACACTTCATTCACTTAGTGTATTAATCACACTTCACTTCACTTCACTTCACTCACTTAGTGCATCAATCACACTTCATTCACTCAGTGTATCTATCATACTTGTTCACTTAGTGCATCTATCACACTTCGTGTTCACCTTTTGTGTATCCATCACACTTGTTCACTCAGTGCATCTATCACACTTTGTGTTCATTTTTAGTGTGTCCATCACACTTTGTGTTCATTTTCAGTGTATCTATCATACTTGTTCACTTAGTGCATCTATCACACTTTGTGTTCACCTTTTGTGTATCCATCACACTTGTTCACTTAGTGCATCTATCACACTTTGTGTTCACCTTTAGTGTATCTATCATGCTTTGTTCACTTAGTGCATCTATCACACTTTGTGTTCACCTTTTGTGTATCCATCACACTTGTTCACTTAGTGCATCTATCACACTTTGTGTTCACCTTTTGTGTATCTATCATACTTTGTTCACTTAGTGCATCTATTACACTTCGTGTTCACCTTTTGTGCATCCATCACACTTGTTCACTCAGTGCATCTATCACACTTTGTGTTCACCTTTAGTGTATCCATCACACTTTGTTCACTTAGTGCATCTATCACACTTTGTGTTCATTTTCAGTGTATCTATCATACTTGTTCACTTAGTGCATCTATCACACTTTGTGTTCACCTTTTGTGTATCCATCACACTTGTTCACTTGGTGCATCTATCACACTTTGTGTTCACCTTTAGTGTATCTATCATGCTTTGTTCACTTAGTGCATCTATCACACTTTGTGTTCACCTTTTAGTGTAGCTATCACACGCTCACCTAGTGTATCCATCACACTTTGCTTCATATAGTGTATCCATCACACTCGCTCGCTTTATGTATCTATCACACATTCACTTTGTGTATCTACCACACACGTTCACTTTGTGTATCTATCACATGCTCCCTTTGTGTATCCACCACACACGTTTGCTTAGTGACTCTATCACATATTTGCTTAGTGTATCCATGTAGACGCGCCCTTGGGCCTCACTACAGTTCGGACTCAATTTGTGTCGGTTCTTAATCTGATCTCACAATGTACAATGTGAGATTGATAAATCACCAAAGAGTCCAAATTCGGAAAATCGTTTTTGAAAACAGATTTTTTTGAAAGAAGTGCCAAACATGGACTGCTTTGCCAGATACAAAGTCACCACCTAAATATTTTATTTTGGGAAATTTAGGAAACCCTGACTCGTTGCCTAAGGCCACGTGTCCGTTATCACCAAAGTTGCCTCGGCTCGGGAACTTGGGTACGATTGGGGAAGGTCAGTTATGAGCACCCCCGCTCGCCCGATCCGAAGATCGGCCTTTACTAACCATGATATCTTGTTTTGAAAACATTATGCGTTCTTATTCCGGTTATTAGCCTAGATGTATTACGTTATGCGCACAGCAAACAAGTATAGACCAAATCGCCTAAATTGGAGCAAAACATTTCATGTTTGTTTTGAAAATGGTTTGCTACTCGCAAGTAGGCTAAAATGTAGATTTTGCCACCCTCAAGTGGGCTTTTAGAAAAGATGATTTTGCCACTATCTAGTGGGCTTTAAACTCACAGTTTTAATGCATTATTCCAATTTAGGTAATTCAACCTCCATCCACAGGCATTCAAGCAGTTATATCACATAAGCAACTAGCCTCATGGTAATCATGCTGTCATGGCAACACTCACACGCATGCAAGGATGCTAAAGCAAAAGAACTTACAGAGTACTCCAAGCCAAAACAGAAACTAGTTAGTAATCATATGCATGATCCTAGTTCATGTTCAAAATGGCTAATGTAACACATACAAGGATGCAATCTAGACAGGCTCGGCTAATCTACAATGACATGTGAAATGCTACAATTAACACGTATTCAATTTGGAATTGAAATACAAATGCAGTTAGAATGATGCGCCGAGCCCGGTGCATGCAAAACGGATGAATGAATGCAAACATGCTATCATACTGTATGCTAATTTGAATATGCCCTAAACTAACCATCATAAGCGGGTAAATAAAAGGAAGAAAGACGTGGGATTGGAAGACATGCACACACTCACACACGCATATTACAAATACACCCTCACTCGGAGGGACCGAATAAATATTACACAACCAAATGAATACTGCTAAATTAATTATTACAAAACTTCTAATTAATTAACAAATTAAATATAGAAAGAAGGTGGCCGCAGCCCTGCCTCGGAATGCGGGGATGATGCATGCTTGACTCGTCTCGCCAGGAAACTTGCTGCCATAGCACTGTTGCCTCTGTTTACACTGCCTCACCCCTCTGAAATTTATGAAAGTCTCCAGAACTACTTTGAACTTCATTCTGAGTGCAGTAGAGTGCCACCGGCCAGAGCAAAAGGCCACCGGCCATGGGAATGAGGTTATCAGCCAAAGATGGTGTCACCGGCTGGACTTTGGTGGCTGGTCGGCACTTTATATGGCCGGTCGGCCATTGCTTCCTGCAGAATCCTGCAGTTGATAGCAGCAGAGGGCAAGCAGTGCATGGCATGGAATTTCAAAGCAATGTGTGCATGGCCACTCTCCCAATCATGTAATGGACTCAAGGGAGTGTGGCCCTCGACCCTCGGGCCATCAATCACGCATTTTAATGCATGATGACCCAAAAGTCAAGTGTGCAACTTCAATATCAAATGAAATGCACACACAAAACACATCAAAGTCCCCAACCTCTATCATGCTTGATCAAGAGGGAAGGGATGCATGCACAATGCAATGCAACCTAAGCATGCAAGCAAGGCTAATGCAACATGATTATGCAATGCATCTAATATGCAATAGGCACACAACCTAAACATGTAAACATACATGGCATACAACAACATGCGATGATGGACTTAAACTAACATGGATAGCTCGCAAGCATGCCAAAATCAATGGCCATATGATAAAAATGAGACAATCGAAACACATGCAAACATGCACGATGCAAGGGGCCGGTCCTAAGGCATCAAATGCCACTCTACCAAAGCATGGCAAGGGATGAAAGATGGCATACAAACATGCAATTTCCAGCTCTGAAATAATATGCTCAATGGTCCCGAATCATGGAAACATGTCACCCAATGCATGAAATAAGCCCCGAAACTCAAAACTAGGCAAATGCATTGAACCACAAGTATACAAAGCAAGCATTATTTGATCATAAGGCATGAAAACAGAGCCAAGGCAGTCCAAAATAAGCACAATATCAGTTCCAAGCATGGCCCAAAAGTGCTAACATGAAGGGCTAAAACAACATGGAACCTGGGCTAGTAAGCATGGTTTACATGGCATGTATATGAAGCACGAGAGAGGTCACCAAACCAGCCAAAAATAGGAACATGATATGCTAAAATATGCCCAAATAACCACTGAAATGCATCCAATGCATGCAAAAATGATGAGCTCCTTTGGAGGGCCATGCAAGGGGTTACTCAACACATGCATCAAGGACACTTAGAATAGCAAAACCAGCTCTGGAACTCAGTTATGACAGCCCTAAAACTCACCAAAAAGGCCCTGAAATGGCTCAAGGAAGTATGCAATGAAAGGTCCCCTTGCAAGGCCTTAAGGAGGATTGCTCCACACATGCATGATAGACATAAAATATGGCAAAATGGGCTCCGGACAGAGCTAATGCAGACCATATAACTCACAAAATAAGTCCTGGAATGTGACTTCACAACATGCAAAATGGAGCCCCTTTGGAAGGCCAACAAAGCTAGTAAAGAGAATGAGGGGTGAGAGGGTCACCCCTCTATGATTTTGAAGCTCAAAGGCACATCTAAGCCACTGAAAATCCGCTGGATTTCAGTGGCTAAAAGGCCAAATCAAGGCCAATGCAAATGCTCACATGCATAGCTCAAAACATGAAGAAATAAAGCATGAAAGGGGGGAGAAGACCAGAGAAGTGACCTGAAGTAAACATGTTTATAAGCTCAAAGGAAACTTTCTCTAGTTTATGACAAATCTCAAAAATGCTCACAAGTAGGACTAAGATATGATGCAAAATAGGCCTACAAAGAGGGATAAAGCATACAAGGATGTAGGAGACCTCAAACAGAAAAGTGTCCTTATAAAATCTTTAAGAGGAGCTCAAAACATGACACTTTTCAGTTTATGACAAAGTCCAGAAATGCTTGCAAATAAGGCTAACCAATGGAGCAAAAAAAATGCAAGTTTAAGGGAAATAGGTACTTACCCTTGAAGCACAGTAGAGCATGAGCTTTTGGATCAAGTTGGTGAACCTTCAACCCTTGAAAATCAGTCCCAAAGTGTTGGAATGGATGATGGAGGTGTTATACTAGGGGTTGGTGTGCAAATGGTCCAAGAAAACTAGGGTTTGGAGCTTGGAATAGTGAGTTATGGAGGGTGGAGGGTATATGCCTTAAGAAAATTTTGTTGAACCTGGTATACGGAGAGGGGAGCCTTCCTTTATAGAGCCAAGAGAATAAAGCTTCTCTTAGAAGCTTCAAACCAAGAGCAAAGATCCTCCATACACGTGTATGGAGGATCCAGTCTGTGCCCTCCAGCTGGCACAGCTGGCATCCATTCAATCTGTAGAATACACCGGAAGGTCATCGGCTAGCAAAATTGGTCGGCCGGCTACTTTAACCGGTCGGTCGGCCATCTGTTCTGGTCGGTTGGCAGGAAAAATCTGCTCTGCAGGTCCAACTTCAAACGGGCATAACTCCTTCATGTGAACTCCTTTTCAGGTCATTCTTGTGTCCAAATTGAAGCCCCAGAAGTAAGCTTTCCAATGGTACTAGCCTTGAATCAAAATTCCAACTACGTAAAAAGTTATGCTTGTTTGGGTAAAGGTTGCTCAGTTTCGGTCCAACCGGGATGATGCCCAACTTCAACCAATCATATCTCCGCCCTCCGGACTCGGATTTAAGAGATTCTTGAATGAAAAATGAAGCCCCGGAAGTCTTCTTTCCAACGGTGGTGGCCTCATAGCTTAACTTTAAGTGTATAGACAGATAAGCTTGATTTAGCGAGGACTGCTCGTCCCTCTCTTAGCGATTCTTGCCTATCTTCTTCTCCAACTTGGTTTCTTCTCTCTTCCCCTCCTTTCTTCAACTTCAAACCCCTGAGCAAGGTGTTTTGAAAGATTTTTCAAAAAATTCATCTCTCTTTCATTCATTTCCACTTTGTCCTTGCTCAGTTTACCGAAAAGCGCAACGTTTGACAAAATGCGAGCCTCGGAACATCGCAGAATTTTATTTCAAAAATGTTTTGAAAGAGAGGGTTTTAAGGTCTAAAAACCATTCAAAATAGCTTTGGTCCAAAATGGGGTGTGAAGTTGAGATTTGTCTCTCTCCTTGCCGAAGAAATTGAACCTTTGCCCTGCACACCTTTCTCCACCAAGTAAACCATCAGTAACGCCCAAGTCTTGAGGGCGGTCAAAAATGGGGTGTCTACAATCCATCACGCTCGTTTGGCTTTATGGATCTGTCACACTTTGCTTCACTTAGTGTATCAATCACACTTTATTCGTATGAGCATATCCATCACACTCTCTTCATTATGTGTATCTATCACACATGCTTGTCCACTTAGTGTATCTATCACCCTTCGTTCACTTTTGTGTATCTATCGCGTGTGTTCGTGAGAATTGCATAATTTTCTTACATCCTTTCTACATGAAATGTAGTTTGGTTTGAATTTGCTTGCTTAAAACTGTTGCATGTTATTGCTTCGTTACAGCTTTCTTTGCATGATCATAAGTTATGTTCGGCATCGTGCATTATCATTTGCATTTTGCCCCTGCCCGCGGGCGCATATCTTTATCTGTATCTTGTCTTCTTTGTCTAAGTCTTCGGCCTTGTCAAAAATGGGTCGTCTCTGGGCTTTGACATTCACTCCCGTCACTTCTTGACTTCCGAGTTCTGTCAAAGAGGGGCAACTGTAGACACCCCATTTTTGACCACCCTTAAGACTTGGGCACTACTGATGGTTTACTTGGTGCAGAAAGGTGTGCAGGGGAAAGGTTCAGTTTCTTCGGCAATGAGAGAGTCAAATCTCAACTTCATACCCCTTTTTGGACCAAAACAATCCGACGCTCGCATTTTGTTGAATGTCGCGCTTTTCGGTAAACCGAGCAAGGGCAAAGTGGAAATGAATGAAAGAGAGATGAAATCTCTGAAAAATCTCTCAAAACACCTTGTTTAGGGGTTTGGAGTTGAAGAAAAGAAGAGAAGAGGGAAGAAACCCAGTTGGGAGAGAAATGGACATGAACTGTTAAGAGAGAGTCAAGCAGCCCTCGTTGAATCAGGCCTATTCATTTGCATACTTAAATTTCAGCTATGAGGCCACCACCATTGGAAAGCTTACTTCTGGGGGTTCATTTTGCACTTAAGAATCTCCTAAAGCCAAGTCCGGACGGGCGAGATATAGTTAGTTGAAGTAGGGCATCAATCCGGTTGGACCGAATCTGCGCGGCTTCACCAAAACAGGCATAAGGTTTTGCACAGTTGGAATTTTAATGTAAGGCTAGCACCATTGGAAAGCTAACTTCTGGGGCTTCATCATAGGGGATGGCCGACCACCTTAGACCTTTTGACCTGGTCGGCCGACCAAGACAAGTGGTCGGCCGACCACCTGAACTGGTCAGCCTACTTACCCCCAGTTTTGTCTCTATGAATGCTTGCCAGCTGTGCCAGCTGGAAGGCACAGACTGCATCCTCCATACATGTGATGGAGGATATTTGGCCTTGGTTTTAAGCTTCTAGGAGAAGCTTTAGCCACTCTTGTCTACAAAGGGAGGCCTCCCCTTCCTTGTAGAGGGTTCAGATTTTCTCTAAGGCAAAAACATATATTCCTCTTTGTATCTCTCTATTTTGAGCTCAAAAGTGCTTTGTTCTTGGCCCTTTTGCACTACACCTCTTAGCCACACACTCCCACTATTGCTTGGAGGTTCTTGGAGGTTTCTTGCAGAGGTTAAGGGTTGAGTTTTTGGGTCCAGAAGTTGCTGTCTTCTTGAGCTTCAACGGTAACACACTTTTTTCTCCATTTGAGCATTATTTTGATCCATATCTTAGCCCTATTTTCAAGCATATTTGAGCTTTGGTGTAAACTGAAAAAAGTCTTATTTTCAGGCCCTTAACATGTTTGTTTAAGATTATTTTTCTGTTGGGGGTCATCTACCCCCTTGCATGCTTCATTTTACCTTGTTTTGAGCCATGCATTAGGGCCTTTGCATTGGCCTTTGTTTGGCCTTCTAGCCACTAAAATCTAGTGGATTTTCAGTGGCTAGCATGCTATTTTGAGTGCCAAAATGAGAGAGGGGTGACCCTCTCTCCCCTTGTTTTGTTTCCTAGCATATTTGGCCTAACAAAGGAGCCCTTATTCGCATGCTTCCAAGCCATGTTTCAGGCCATTTTTGATGAGTTTTAGGACCCGCATAGGCTCTGTCCAGAGCTTGTTTTGCCATATTGGGTGTCTACCTTGCATGTGTAGAACAACCCTCTTCATAGCTCATCAAAGGAGCATTGCATTCTTGCATGCATTGACCATGTTTCAGTGAGTTTTTGGGCTTTATTTGGCATGGCATACCTCTGAATTTTTCTGGTTTAGTGGCCTCTTGATTGCCTCACATGCTTGTAGTGAAAATCCTCTTTACTAGCTTACATTGCATGCTATTTTGGCCTTTGATTCTAGCACTTTTTGGCCATGCCTTAAACTGATTTTGTGCATGTTTTGGACTGCCTTAGCTCTGTTTTGAGGTCCCATGGTTGAATGATGCTTGCTATGCATGCTTGTAGTGTAATGCCCATGCCTAGCTTTGAGTTTTAAAGCTTCTTGCATGCTTGAATGGTGGTGTTTTCATGTTTTGGGGTCATTGAGCATGTCATTTCAGAGCCTATACTTGTGCCATATTCCCATGTTTTCCACTCTTTAAATGTGTTTGAGAGTCGTGCTTAAATACCTCATTTATGGGCCATTACATGAGCTTCATTTCCATGCCTTTCGAGTCATCATTTTAGTCCATATTTGCTACTGTTTTGGCCTGCATAGGGACTGTTTGGGGCTGGTTTGGTCATTTGTGCATTGCTTTGTATACCTCTAGTGTAATCCACTTCACTAGTTTCGGTATTTGGGCCATCTAGTATGCATTGTGTGAGGTGTTTGCGTGTTTCAAGACCATCTTGCATGTCATTTCAGAGCTGGAAAATGTGTGATTGTATGCCATATTTCATCCCTTGCCATGCCTTAGTAGAGTTGCACTTTGTGCCTTAGGTTTGGCCCCTCGCATTGTGCATGTTTGCATAAGTGTTGTTGCCTTAATTTCATCATGTTTGGCCACTGATTTGGGTGTGGCTGAGGCTCACCTATCTTGGTTTAAGTCCATCTTGCATTGTATATGCCATTTAGTCCATGTTGTTGCATGATTGACCATTGAATTGTGTATGCCTTGACCATTTCATCGTTAGTCTCCATGTGTGCATTGCGTATGCCATATAGTTTTCATGTGCATTGAGTCTGCCATTGATTATTTCATAGCATTGTGTATGCTAGTAGCATGTTTGTATATCATCATTTGCATGTTTGCATCATTTAGTGACATTATGTTTAGGTTGCATGTTAGAGTTGCATTCATGCATGCCATGTGTATTGCATTGTGTTTGTAGAAGGGTTTAGTCCAAACACGGGAAATGAGGGACGTTTCGTACTCCAAGTGACGAAACGTGCCTCGATTCTCGGTTGCCGACACTCCTGACTGTCCATGATAGAGTTGTTGGTTTTACTTGCTTATATGTGCATTCATTTCACATCGAGTCGTGCAATTCGACCCCTCGGCCATCATGCATCGAGATGCGTGATTGGTGGCACGAGGATCGAGGATTACACTCCCTAGAGCTTGTGCAATGACGGGAGAGTAGTCGTGCACACATATGTTGAAAATACTTTTTCATGCCCCTTTCTTGCTCTCTGTTGCTGCAAACCAGAAACCAGTAGCAAAAACTGGTCAGCAATACCCCTACAGGTTCCCTTGGTGGAGTTCTAGCCTTCAGAGTTTTGTACAGTATTCTGGGACCAGTTGCAAACAGAGGCAAATCGGGGCATCGCGATGGATTTCCTGACAAGGTGACTCAAGCATGCATGCATCCTTCATCATTCCGAGCAGAGCTGAGGCAGTCTATTTCATGTAGCATTGCATGCTAGTTTATTTGCTTTCTTAATTAATTTGTTAATTAATTAATGTTGTGTAATAATTAGTTGTAATTCGTTATTCATTTTGGTTGTGTAATATTTATTCGGACCCTCCGAGCGAGGGCACAATTGTAATAAGTGTGCGTGTGTGAGATGTATGTCTTCCAACCCCACATCTTTCTCCCTTTTATTTACTAGCTTATGATGGTTAGTTTAGGGCACGTTTCAATTAGCATACTTATGCTCGCATGTTTGCATCCATTCATCTGTCTTGCATGCACCGGGCTCAGCGCATCATACTAACTGCATTGTATTTCAATTCCGAGTTGAATACATGTTAAGTGTTGCATTTCACATACCATTGTAGAATAGCCGAGCCTATCTTAGTTGCATTCCTGCATGTGTTGCATTAGGCATCTCAGCATAGTTAGGATTTATGCATGATTTCTAATTAGCTTCTTTCTTTGGCTCGAAGTACTCGGTGAGTGTTTATGCTTTAGCATCCTTGCATGTGTGTGAGTGACTGCCATGATAGCATGCTTACCATGAGGCTATCTGCTTATATGATATAACTGCCTGAATGCCTGTGGGTGAAGGTTGGGTTATTTGGATTGGAACAATTCATCGGTTGCGAGTTTTAAGCCCACTTGAGAGTGGTAAATCACCCTGTTTCTTAAGCCCACCTGAGGGTGGCAAAACCTGCATTTTAGCCTACTTGCGAGTAGCAAACTGTTTTCAAAATGAACATGAGACGTTTTGTTCCAATTTAGGCGATCTAGTCTATACTTGTGTGTTGTGCGCATCACATAGTAATTCTAGGCTAATACACCGGAATAAGAACGCATGTGTTTTCAAAAACTCAATATCATGTTTAGTGATGGCCGATCTTTGATCGGGCGAGCGAGGGTGCTCATGAAATGACATTCCCCAATCGTACCCAAGTTCCCGAGCCGAGGCAACTTTGGTGATGACGGACACATGGCCTTAGGCACGTGTCAGGGTTTCCTAAATTTCCCCAAAATAAAATATTTAGGTGGCGACTCTATATCTGGCAAAGCAGTCCATGTTTAGCACTTCTTTCTAAAAATCAGTTTTCCAAAACGATTTGCCAGACTTGGACTCTTTGGTGATTTATCAATATTGCATTGCACTTTGCGAGATCAGATTAAGAATCGCGAAATTTGAGTCCGAACTATAGTGAGCCCAAATGAACAAAATGGGGGACCCAGGACGTTCGGGGAAGTCTACATCAACCGTCACTTCGGCTGATCATCAGGTTTTCTCAGTATACTAAGTGGTGTCACTCCTTCAGTATACAATTTGGCCTCTATAAAATCTGCACAAGCTATGAAGGGTTGAGGGTCTGCATCAATTTCCTCCGTCTCTCCTCCACAAGGCCATCATGATCTTCTGATGTAAAGAGGAAGGCACACATTTGTTAGTGTGAATCTAATCCCTTCCAAGTAGAGCATTATACTTAGCATTGCTATCGATAACGAAGAATGTCGTCATGCAGCTAGTTCCCATACTCAGGTTGATGGGCAAAATGCCTTGGGCCATCTGTTTGTCTCCAACGAAACCAGTAATGGCTGTACTAGTTGGGATTAGTTTGGGGTTCCTCTTTCCTAGTCTCTTCAAAGAAGATTTCGGAAGCAGGTTTACTGCTGTCCCATTATCCACCAATACCCGGTTCATCTGTATCCTATCGAAGAAGGCCTTGATATATAAGGATTTGACATGCTGTGTCATGGACGTAGTGGGATACTCAAAAGGGTATGAGAGGTTAATACTTACCTCTTCCTTACTCTCATCTCCAATTTCCATTGGTGTGGCCACTTCGGATTCGTCTCGCACCATACTGTAGACATCCCCGAACGTCCCGGGAGGGAGATCCCGTTTTGTTCATTGGGCTCACTACAGTTCAGGACTCAATGTCACGGTCCTGTATCTAATCTCGTAGAGTGCAATGCAAGACCGATGAATCATCAAAGAGTCCAAATCCGGCAAATCGTTTTTGAAAACAGATTTTTTGAAAGAAGTGCCAAACATGGATTGCTTTGCCAGATACAGAGTCACCACCTAAATATTTATTTTGGGGGAATTTAGGAAACCCTGACTCGTTGCCTAAGGCCACGTGTCGGTCATCACCAAAGTTGCCTCGGCTCGGAAACTTGGGTACGATTGGGGAAGGTCACTTCGTGAGCACCCCTGCTCGCCCGATCAAAGATCGGCCTCTACTAACCATGATATCGAGTTTTGAAAACATTATGTGCTCTTATTCCGGTTATTAGCCTAGAATTACTATGTGATGCACGCAGCATACAAGTATAGACTGGGTCGCCTGAGTTGGAACAAAACATTTCATGTTTGTTTTTTAAAGCGGTTTGCTACTCGCAAGTAGGCCAAGATGCGGATTTTGCCACCCTCAAGTGGGCTTAGAAAACATGGTGATTTGCCACTATCTAGTGGACTTAAAACTCACGGTCAATGCATTATTCCAATTCGGATAGCCTCATGGTAAGCATGCTATCGTGGCAGTCACTCACACGCATGCAAGGATGCTAAAGCATAACCACTTACCAAGTACTCTGAGCCAAAACAGATACTAGTTAGTAATCAATGCATGATCGTAGTTCATGTTAAGAGGGCTAATGCAACACATACAGAATGCAATTAGGATAGGCTCGGCTATTCTAAGATGGCATATGAAGATGCTGCAGCTAACACGTATTCAACTTGGAATTGAAATACAATGTAGTTAGTATGATGCGTTGAGCTCGGTGCATGCAATACAGGTGAATGAATGCAAACATGCGAACATATAGATGCTAATTGAAACGTGCCCTAAACTAACCATCATAAGCTGGTAAATAAAAGGGAGAAAGACGTGGGGTTGGAAGACATACATCACACACACGCACACTTATTACAATTGTGCCCTCGCTCGGAGGGTCCGAATAAATAATGCAGTCCGAATAAATAATTACAATCCGAATAAATGATTAAATATTACAAAACCCTAATTAATTAACAAATTAACTAGGAAAGCAAATAAATTAGCGTGCAAGCTATAAAATGGACTGCCTCAGCTCTTGTTCCGAATGATGAAAGATGCATGCGTGCTCGGGTCACTTCGTCGGAAAATTCCTCGCGATGCCCTAATTTGCCTCTGTTTGCAATTAATCCCAGAATGTTGTGCAAAGCTCTAGAAGGCTGCTGATTTCTAGTTTGCTGCAACAAAGAGCAAGAAAGGGGCATGGCAAAGTATTTTCACATATGTATGCACACCTCGATCCTCGTGCCACCAATCACGCATCTCGATGCATGATGGCCGAGGAGTCGAATTGCACGACTCAATGTGAAATGAATGCACATTACAACACAACAAGGCCTAGACTCCATCATGGGTAATCTGGAGTGTCGGCGACCGGGAATTGAGGCACGTTCTGTCACTTCGGGTACGAAGCGTCCCTCGTTTCCCGTGTTTGGGCTAACTCCTATCCCAAACACAATGCAATGAGATGGCATACACAATGCGACTAACATGCAACCTAGCATACGCAATGCTATGGACTAAAATGGCATACACAATGCAAGATGGACTTACACCAATATGAGTGGACCTCAGCCACACTCACATCAGTGGCCATGGCGAAAATGAGACAACCAAAATACATGCTAGCATGCACGAATGCAAAGGACCGATCCTAAGGCACAACATGCAACTCTAACAAAGCATGGCAAAGGATGAAACATGGCATACAAGCATACATTTTCCAGCTCTGAAACATGATGTACAATGGTCCCGAACCATGCAAATATGTTACCCAATGCATGCTAGATGGCACAATTACCGAAACTAGTGAAGCGGATTACACTAGAGGTACACAAAGTGATGCACAAATGGAAAGACCAGCCCCAAATAGACCCTACGCAGGTCCAAGACAGTGGGAAAATGGCCTAAAACGATGGTTCAAAATGCAAAGAAATGAACCTCATTCAATGGTCCGAAAACAAGGCATACAAGCCCAACTCTCAAACGCATTTAAAGAGTGAAAATCATGGGAATATGGCATACATGTAAGCTCTGAAATATGATGCAAAATGACCCCAAAGCATGAAAACACCTCAGTATATGCATGCAATAGACCTCATATCTCAAAGCTAGGCAAGTGTATTGAACTACAAGCATGCAAAACAAGCATCATTCGACCATCAAACCCAAAAATAGAGCTAGGACAGTCCAAAATATGCACAAAATCAGTTTAAGGCAAGGCCAAAAAGTGCTAAAATCAAGGGTCAACAAAGCATGCAAAATAAGATAGTGAACCATGATTTGCACTAAAAACTATGTAAAGCACATGAGAGCTCACCAAACCAGCCAAAAACAGAAGTATGCCATGCCAAATAATGCCCAAAAACCCACTAAAACTCAGTCAATGCATGCAAGAATGATGTGTCCCTTTGAAAGGCCAATAAGAGGGTTGTTCTACACATGCAAGATAGACATACAAAATGGCAAAACCACCTCTAGACAGAGGTTATGAGGGCCCTAAAACTCACTAAAAAGGGCCTGAAATTAGTTTAGGAAGCATGCAAGTGAAGGCCCCTTTGAAAGGCCTTGAAGAAGATTACTCTACACATGCATAATAGACATCTAATATGGCAAAACCACCTCTGGACAGAGGTCATGTAGGTCACAAAACTCATCAAAAATGGTCTGGAGCATGGCTTTGAAACATGCAAATAGGGGCTCCTTTGGAAGGCCAAGAAAGCTAGTAAAGAGAACAAAGGGTGAGAGGGCCACCCCTCTCTGATTTTGAGGCTCAAAAACACATGTTAGCCACTAAAAATCTGCTGGATTTCAGTGGCTAAAAGGCCAAACCAAGGCCAACACAAATGCTCGAATGCATAGCTCAAAATAAGAGGAAATGAAGCATGCAAGGGGGTAGATGACCCCCAACAAAAAAATGGCCTTAAATAAACATGTTTACAAGATCAAAACAAGACTTTTTTCAGTTTATGACAAAGCCTAAATATGCTTTCAAATAGAGCTAAACTATGAAGCAAAATAAGGCTACAAAGAGGGAAATAGAGACTTACCCTTGTAGACAATGACTCCAGCAGCTTCTGGACCAAAGTAGCAAACCTTCAACCTTTGAAAACCAGCCCCAAGGTGCTTGGATGGATGGTGGAAGGGTTAGGCTAAGGGTTGGTGTGCAAAGGGGCAAGAGCTATGGAGTTTTTGAGCACAAAAGAGAGAGATATAGAAATGTGTATAGGTTTTGCCTTCCAAGAAGTTCTAAACCCTTGCAATGGAAGATGACCCCTTCCTTTATAGAGGAGAGGGGCCAAAGCTTCTCTTGGAAGCTTAAAACCAAGCTCAAAGATCCTCCATACACGTGTATGGAGGATCACTTCTGAGGCTTCCAGCTGGTACAGCTGGCTTACACTCAATGAGACAAAAAGCAGGAACCTGGCCGACCAGGTTCAAAAGGGTCAAATGGATTTAGGTGGTCGGCAGCCCATATTGGTGGTCTCCCAGGTGAATGCAACTCAGAGGTGGTATGGGAAACCAGAAAATGTGGCCCAAAAGTGAGGGAGACCGGCTTCCAGACAAGAAAACCGACCGACCGGGAAAGGTGGTCTCCCACCCTACTACCACCTTCCTAACAATGAAACTAGGGTCCATGCCAAAAATGAACCACACCGATGCAAAACGAAGGTTCGGGGGCCAAAACGCGTAGCTGGGTGCCCCGAAAACAGGCTGCTAGGCATTGGAGGTGGCGTATGACCACAAAGGTGGTCTCCCGGGCCATAGTGTCCCTCTAGGGAGAGGGAACAAGGTGTGTGCCAAAAACCGAAGCAAACAGAGAAAGTTAAGCAGTCCCGAACCGAGGCGCACGGCCGACGGCTCCGAAAATCGGAAACTGGTCTCCAAACGGGAATAGTGGCCTACGACCACGAAACGTAGCCTACGGCCACAGAGAGATGGTCTTCGAGACCTCTCCCTCCCTTCGAGAAGAGAAAATAGAGAAAATAGGACCTAGTTCGCAAACCGAGGCAAAGCACAAAAGAGTCCCGAAGTCCGGAGGCAAGGCTCTCAGCCGAGACTCTGTAACCTCAGAACGAGCACAATATGCGCAATCACCGAGCGCTCAATCGATGACGTCTAAGTCTTAAGGTCGGTCAAAAATGGGGTGTCTACACATACTCACTTGTGAGTCTTCACTAGAAACTGGAATTGGGTCAATCTCCTGACCTTTGTTTTCATCTTCAGCTTGAAACCCCTATGGTAGTATAAGCACCATATTCACTGACACAGGAGGAAACGAGCCAAATTGGACGACTGGCTGCACCTGCTTCTTTTTTTGACAACTTGTTCAATTACTTCAGAAGCATCTTCCATGCTACATTCTGGCACTTCAGTACTAGTATCTTTCTTTGAATGGTTTGTTTCTGCTGGTTTTTCGACCAAAAATGTTTGTTCAGCCATGAAGGCTTCAAACATTTCTTCTTCAACCATCTCCTTCCTTTGGCTTAAGCCAACTTCTCCCTCTGTCTCACTATCACTTTCCATTAAAGCTTTTTCCAATCCTGCCAAACTGGATCTTTCTTTGGCTTTCAGTTCAGAATGAACTTTGGCCAATTGCTCTCTGCTGCAACTCCTTTTGTCTTGAGGAGTCGATTTTGGATTATGATCTAACTTTGAACTTTTTTCTCCTTCTGCCTGGCCCTTTGGCTAGACCAATGAAGAGCTTTCTCCACTTTCTTTTAGATCCTTCTGGTACTGAGTGTACCTTCGTTGGATCTTCCTCCTTTGGGACCTAGAAATCACTGGGACCATGTTTGGTTCCTTTGTTTTTGGATGCTTAATTAACACCCAATTGTTTGGAGCCACCAAAGGAGGTTCAATCATCCTACCTTGGTCTCCGACAACATTTCTTTGGGTAGACATTTCCCTAGGTTTGTTCTGCATGACAAACCAATCTAGAACTCCAGATACCCATGAACCCACTAGCTCAGTTGTTGAACTGTCTCTTTCTTCCTTCGAAGCCACCTTCGAAGCTGGCTGTAAAGGCCACTGCCTGGCCCTGACTACCTGTTTTGGGCCTAATTTAAGCCTTCCATGAAGGTGGCCACTTTCCTTTTTGTATGAGGTTGGTCTAGGGGGCCAATCTCTGGCTTTGATCCTATGACTTGAACCTACTTTAAGTTTCCTCTTAGAATGATTGCCCTCTATTTTGTAATAGTTGGGTGGTCTGGATTCATGTACAGGTCTCTTGCCCTTGGAGTGCACTCTAGCGGTTATTGGCTCAGCCATTAATGGCTGCTGCCTAATACCAGTTGGATATGGCCTTTTGTTATAAGCACTGGTTGGTTTAGAACACCTCTGTACATCCTTGTAATATTGTTTCCCATCAATCGGAAGCCCTTTCAACCACTTGTAGCTCAACCTACATCTGGGACACATTCTTTGCATGACAGCTGCCTCTAAAGAATCATCATCCAGTGCCTCTTCATCAGAGTCTTCCCTCTGGTCTGCAAAACCTTGTCCAACATCTGGTAAACTCCTAGCATCTTTCTTGACAGTGGTCTGGCTGGCAACATGCATTTGCACATTGACCTTTTCTAATTCTTTCAAGGATAAGTTCTGGAAGTCTGCCACAATAACATTGGCTGCTACTTCTCCAATTTCTAGGAATGGATTAGTGTCAATCCCCATGGCCTTTTCTGCTTTAGTTGGGAATTTTAAACTCCCCTTTCAAATCTGCTCTTGGATCCTGTCTCGAAAAACAATGCAATTTTTAGTTAAGACAGACCAAGAATTATGCCATTTACAATACACTTTTCCTTTAAGTTCCTCTGGAGACGGAATTTTGACTCCTTTTGGTAACTTCAGGAAGTTTGCCACAAGAAAATGATCAAAAATGTCATCTGCCTTTGTTAAATTGAAAGAGTATTTCCTATGAAGGTCTTTCTTTTTAAACTGCTAGTCAATTGTTGTGTCTTTATGCATTAATGCCTCACAGATCACAGGTTCTTTCCCTACAATCTCTGCTGCATCAATCTCATAATTAGGATCTCTATAATACGTCTCGTATGATGCATTACTTCAATCTTGTTCTTCCTCTAGTAATGTTTCATACCTAGACACCTTATAAGTCAGTTCCACTAAGTCTCTAAACTCAGTTGAGTCAAACTTCTTTCAAAGCCTAAACTCTAAACCATTTTGAGCCAACCTCACGAATTCAGGCTCTGGTAAGATGATCATACATTTGTTTCGTGCCCTTTTGAATCTGGCAATAAATTGAGTAGCCTTCTCATCAGGTCTTTGACTCAACCTTGCCAAGTCTGCCATGGAAACTTCTGGCTCCGTTTGGAAGAATTGGGTATGAAATGCCTCCTCCATTTGTTGCTAGGTTTGGATAGAGCCAGGTGTAAGATTAATATACCATACAAAGGCTGCCCCAGTTAGAGAATTTAGGAACAGTCTTAACTTCATGTAATCATTATTGGTAAATTCACCACATTGAGCAGCGAACCTAGCAATATGCTCCACTCTTGACTAGTTCCCATTCCCGTAAAAAAGAGCAAAATCTGGTATCCTAAACCCTCTTGGGTATTCATGTACCCTATCTACCCATTCTGGATATGGTTTCCTGTACACAGGAGTTTGAACCCTCCGAGCCATCGGTCCATACATCTCTCTAACAATATTAGCAATTTGGTCCTTAGGAACCATGTTTTGTGCTTGTTGAACCACTACTAGAGGAACAAACACAGGATTTGGTGGACAACCTTGTGCCTGAGGTCCTTTTGCTCCATAGGGTAACACATTTGGGACTGGTTGTCCCTGTGGTGTTGGCTGATGTTGAGGGTATGGGTAACCCCTCTGAGCCTGTCCTGCGAAAGGACCTGCGAAAGGTGCTGGAACAGGTGTTGTGTCTCTTCCAATTGTAGGGAACCCTTCCAACCCCCCAGGTATAAATTCAAACAAACGATTAGTGAACCCCCTTGTGCCAGGTATGGCTTCGAACATGGGATTTGGAAACATCCTTATGCCATTTTCTTGCGTTAGGCCAGATCCACCAGTTTGCATGGCTTCACTGTTAAGTAATGAGGCATTTTGATTTGTCACAGGTCTCGAAAGAGGTTCATACCAAGACTGAGGTGATGGTCTTTCGTAGTTTTAGTTACTAGTTTGACCATTAGAATGTCCATTATTCTGCATAGGCTGTTTATCTCTAGCCAATCTTTACTGAGGGACATTTGAAACTTCCTCCATATGTCTTGTGTTTGTTGGTTGATGGTTATTCATTCGATCCATGAAGGATGTTGCCCATCTTTCAATTGTGTTCATCAACTGCTGTCCCATGGAATCTACTAGGCCACCCCATGGATTCATTGGCTGAGTAGATGGAACAGTGGATGGTCCAATTCCTTGGCCTCGTCCAATATTTTGAGCATGTGGTACTTGCTCCGAAGTGCTGGTCTGTTCGACCATAGGTTATGATAAAACAGGTATTTCCACAGGATGTGTTATCACATTATCCTCTGGATTAGGCATTTCTACCTCTCCTTCCATGCCTTCTTCCAAGCGTTCATTTTCTCCTTGTCTCCTATGTCTAGCCATTTTTAATTAGTCTCACTGGGCATGCCAAAAATATATGTTTAATTTTTTGGCTTTCGAAGCTTACTATAGCAATTTTGAGCGTACCAGCAAGGATCAATCAGTCCTTACAGAATATTAATTGCCAACCAATTATCAGACGATTGTGTTTTAGTTCTTTCAGCCTCAATGAATAGGACTTTTACTGGTGGCTTTGTTTAGGAGAATTAAGCAAACAATGATTAAATGAAGAACAATTATAGCATTTCATTAAGTAAAATGGAAGACTTACAAAGATCCAAATCAGCCTCATAGAGGTTTATAGCAACAAACTATTTGAAACTACTCCTATGAACGAAGTGCAGTGCAGAAATTTGAAGTACATGAATGTAAAGAACAAGAAATGTAAAAACTGCAAGGAAAATAAGGTAGATAAAACTGGTTTTTTTAATTTGAGTCTGGGGGCCTTTCTGGGACCTTCTCTGCTATTTATAATTCTCAATGATAACTGTCGAAATGAGCTTTTAACTGTCGAATCATCCCTTCATGATTGTTGATCATGTTTCCTCACAGTTAGCTCCACTACTCCATGTCTGCAGTTAGGGTTCCCTCCTGATTTTTGAATTTAAATATGAGTAACCGTTAGAGTCACGTCATCTTACACCTCTCTGCTGATCCCATGCTATGTAGATCTACAATAACCAATACTAACTGCCACGTGTGTAATTACGATTGAAGATTTGAATTGTCTTCCCGTATTGCCCTCATCCTGCCACGTGTTGAACTGTGATTGGCTTGTACAAAATATGTAGCCAACAGAATCAATACTATCATCAATACGTATCTTAAATTAAATGTATCTTATGATACATATACAATACGTGATGTGATATATGTTATGAGATACATAATGCGATATGTATGTTACATAAATACTTAAATTTCTTTAGCAAATTTGAAAAAAAATATATTCAAATTATTTTATGTAAATTAATATTGTCGAAAATTTTAATTAACTTATTAAAAATAAGCTATTTTTTAAATGAGAATGATACATTTTAGTCTATTTCTCAACCTTTTTGACATATCTATTGTATGGTTTAAGAATGTTGAGTTATTAATTTATGTCTTGTGAAGATAATATGTATTGCTGCATATATATATATATATATATTTAATTTAAGGAACTTTGCTTTTGCAATTGATAAAATTACATATTATTTCTTGTTCTATTCTCATAAGATATTTGTTTTTTATTACTATATTTATTTTTTTTACTTATTTCTAAAGGTATTAAAGTATCTCCGATACATGATACGATACGATACGATACGATATACGATTCAAAAAAATTAAAAAACGATACCCGATCCGTATCTTGATTTGACTACAATGCTTGAAACGATTGTGGGGGAATTGATTAATTAGTCTGAAATCTTGCTTCAAAATAATTGTCAAATGCTTGAAAAGATTGTCAAGGAATTACTTGAGTATGAAATCCAATATCAGAATAATTGTCTAGTAAATGAAAAGATTGTGGAAGTAATCCTTGAGTAAGAGTTGCACAAACTTAAAAATCTTAATGTAGAATATCGGTTGAGTGCTCAAAAAGATTGTAGAGGAATTGATACAGTTTGAAATCTTGCTTTAGACCATAATTTTAGCATTTTCTAACAACAAATTTACTTAGATAATGTTTTTGTATCACAACAATATTGTATGGTTGATATTGTTCCAATATCAGAACTTTGGGGTGTTACAAAGTTTGAATGTGAATGGATGGTGACAGTGACACCTTGATATTAATCTCAAAATCTATGCTCTATAATTCTCAATTTTAGAAAGTTCATACTCATGTTTCCATCATAGGTCGACCCCTTCAAAATATAAGCTGGCTAGGAAAATATGAATTTATGTTACAAAAGTGCTAGGAAACTCAAAATATTTATAAAAATAAAAAAATAAAAAAATGGTTGAGATGCATTTTAAAAATGAAGCTCACAAAACTAAATTGACAGCATCAAACAACATTTCGGGTAAGTTTCTAAATTATATTTCTGAGTCCATAACTCACTACAATATATAAGAGTTTTAGAGACTAATTTTTTAGTCTTTAAAAGTGAATTTTGTTTCAAAAGATATTTAGGGACCAATTTCTACCGTCATGAAAATAAAAAGGTTGTTCTAAAAAGTTAAAAATAAAACTTTTAGTGACAAAATTTTAAAAATGTCACTAATAAATACACTTTTAAGGACAAAATAATTTGGTCTCAAAATGATTTATTTTTTGAGACAAAAAATTTGGTCCCAAAAAGATAATAATTCATCACTAATGTCCAATTTTCGTTGCTAAAAATATAATGACACTTTTCACAACAAAAATATTTGATCTCTAAAAAATAATTTTATCCCTAAATTTTAATTTTTTGTAATGACTTTTATGTTATGTTATAGGGAAGCCCTACAGTACACTATACACACCCTCCTTACAAGTAGGGTTTGGCTTTCCTCTAGTCCGTGATCGGACTGGAGAGTGTTATTGGGCGCATGGAAGCTCACCACAGATCCCGTTTTGATAATTTGAACCGTTCAATATGTAGAGCTCGTCGAATAATATATAACTATATAAAATCACGTTGATTGGATATCGATAGTTACTTGATCAAATCAGTTTTATATTAAAAAAAATGGACGGTGAAAAAATTAACAGTTAACAGAAATCTAATCCGATGAAATAGTTATCGATATCTGATTAACATGATTTTTTACAAGCATATAAAACTCGACGAGTTCTACACTTTGAATGATTCGGATTATCAAAACGGGATTTGTGATGGGTCTCCACTGACTCAACAGCACCCTTTAATCCAATCACAGACGGGAGGAAGCCAATCCCTAAAGTACTATCATTTCCTTAGACTAAATTATCATTGGGATCACGTTTTGGCACTATTTTACCATGAAAAGTTACATATTTTTTTTCAATTTGTACTGAAATTAATTATAAAATTAGATACTCCTTCCGTCTCAAAATAATGGTTCCTTTTGGGGAATTCAAATTTTTTTGATAGTAAAATTATTACACTTTTAAAAAATTGATTTTCAAAAATTACTCTTTGACAGTACATTTTTTTTGGAATATCAATGTCATAATTGTACTTTTTAGGTTATTAATGAATTTAAAAAAAAAAAGGCCAAAATAGGAAATTTATATTATTTTTGTACTTGATTTTTGAAAAGGGACTAATATTTTGGGATAATGAAAAATGAAATAAGGGACTAATATTTTGGGACGGAGGGAGTGCAATCTTTTATAAAGGAGACAAAAGATGAAATTCACTTTATGTAATGAGTTTTGTCTAGTTTTATAATTGATATTTATGTTTGTAACCTTTTTCAAAGTTATAATCTTAAAGAAAATTCATGCAAAAAAAATCATATTAAAATATTGTGACAATTATGTACAAAAATTATAGGGCCATTTGGCAACCAAGCTAAAAAGCTAATTTTTAGTTTGAGTTATGTTAGAGACCCCAAATGATTTATCTAATTTTCTACCAAATCTCTTTCATGGATATGGGACCCACACACATATGCATTTGTGTGAGTCCCATATCCATGTGAGAGGCTTAGTAGAAAATTTGGTAAATTATTTGAGTTAAAGTTTTGAATGAAATATTGATTGCAATTTTAAAAATTACATTTTACTTTTCAAGTTTTTAATCCTATAACAAATGATTCATTTTATTAATAAATCATGAAATCAATTAACAACTATAATGATATTAAAAATATATTTTAATTAATAATTCAAGTAATTTTATTATTGTATAGGAGAATAGTTAAAAAAATTATTTTTTTGTTAATGTTTTTAAATAAATTTTTTTGATAAAGGAGTATTTGCTTTTGTTATAAAACGCAATTGCCGCATTGTTCTTTGGGGGACTTACCGACCGGTCCCATGGAAGTAAGTTAATACCAGCCAAGTCTTGTCCTATTTCCGTTTCTAATTTTACCCTTCAATATCACACCACATGCATGAAGCAAAGAAGCTGCTCACGAGCTCTCCCATGTGAGCTCTCCCCTATATGTTGTCTTCCTTTTGTTCCTTATATATTGTTCCTTTTGTTCTCTCATACTCATAGACATACACACTCACTAATTCACAAAAACACATCCACATACTTACTAATTCACAAAAACAAATTCACAATAATTTAGCAGTGATAAATTTCATACTCACATACAACACACTCACTTACTAATTCACAAAAACAAATTTTAAAAAATTCAATAGTGATAAATTTATCACTAGTTTAAACAAATTTATCACTGGTTTAAACAAAATTACCACTGATTTATTACTAGTTTAAATAAATTTATCACTGGTTTAAACAGGTTTATCACTGGGATCTTCCCCAATATACATAGAAAGAGAGAGAGAGAGAGAGAGAGAGAGAGAGGAAGACCCAGCGGCAAAGATCTTAGATAGAGGTGAAGGTGACGACGACTATGGAGATAGAGGCGGTAGTAGTTGGCAACGATGGTGGAGGTAGAGGCGAAGACGTCGATGGCGGTAAAGGTGAAGACATCATTGGAGGTGGAAGCAATGGTGAAAGTGGAAGAAGATGCCAACAGTGGAGGCAGCGGTGGTCGGCAGGTTCTCTTTGATATATGTAAGCTTTCTTTCTTCCTCTACTGAAAGAGAGAGACACTTCCAATTTCATAAAACATTTTATTGATTCTATGCATTTAAACAAATGTAGAGAGAGAGAGAGAGAGAAAGAGAGAGAAAGAGATGAAGCATTGGAGTTAGGTGGTGTTCCTGGTTCTGTTATTGATCCATGGGTTCATCAAAACCAGGGGATTTTTATTTTTATTTTTTTTCATTTTTCATCATCAGGTCGAAGTATAAAAACATGAGGGCAAAAATGAAACAAATAAAAATGCTCAGGACTGTAGACGTCCCCGAACGTCCCGGGAGAAAATCCCATTTTGTTCATTGGGCTCACTACAGTTCGGACTCAAAATGTCACGGTTCTGAATCTAATCTCGCAAAGTGCAATGCGAGATCGATAAATCACCAAAGAATCCAAATCCGGCAAATCGTTTTGAAAACTGATTTTTAGAAAGAAGTGCCAAACATGGACTACTTTGCCAGATACAGAGTCGCCACCTAAATATTTTATTTTTGAGGAAATTTAGGAAACCCTGACTCGTTGCCTAAGGCCACGTATCCGTCATCACCAAAGTTGCCTCAGCTCGGGAACTTGGGTACGATTGGGGAAGGTCAGCTATGAGCACCCCCGCTCGCCCGATCAAAGATCGGCCTCTACTAACCATGATATCGAGTTTTGAAAACAATATGAGCTCTTATTCCGGTTATTAGCCTAGAATTACTATGCGATGCGCACAGCATACAAGTATAGACTGGATTGCCTAAGTTGGAACAAAGTATCGCATATCCATTTGTTTTGAAAATGGATTGAAGTTTGCTACTCACAAGTAGGCTAAAACACGGGTTTCAACGAATTATTCCAACTCAAGCAACCCAACCTTCACCCACAGGCATTCAGGCAATTTATCACATAAGCACATAGCCTCATGGTAAGCATGCTATCATGGCAGTCACTCACACGCATGCAAGGATGCTAAAGCGTAAACACTTACCGAGTACTCCGAGCCAAAGAAAGAAGCTAATTAGAAAACATGCATGAATCCTAACTATGCTGAGATGCCTAATGCAACACATACAAAATGCAACTACAATAGGCTCGGCTATTCTAAAATGGCATGTGAAATGCAACAACCGATACATGTATTCAACTTGGTATTGAAATACAATGCAGTTAGCATGATGCACCGAGCCCGGTGCATGCAATACAGATGAATGAATGCAAACACGCGAATATATAGATGCTAATTGAAACATGCCCTAAAACTAACCATCATAAGCTGGTAAATAAAAAGGAGAAAGACGTGGGGTTGGAAGACATACATCACACACACGTACACTTATTATAACATTGCCCTCTCGCAGAGGGTCCGAATAAATATTACACAACCAAAATGAATAACTAATTATTACACAACACTAGCTAATTAACAAATTAACTAAGAAAGCGAGTAAACCAGCATGCAATGCTACATGAAGTAGACTGCCTCAGCTCTGTTCGGAATGATGAAAGATGCATGCATGCTCGAGTCGCCTTGTTGGGAAATCCATCGCGATGCCCCGATTTGCCTCTGTTTACGATTGACCCCGGAACACTGTACACAACTCCATGGGAACTTGTAGGGATACTGCTGACTAGTTTTTGCTACTGGCTTCTGGTTTGCTGCAACAGAGAGCAAGAAAGGGGCATGGCAAAGTATTTTCAACATATGTATGCACAACCACTCTCCCCGTCATTGCATGAGCTCTAGGGAGTGTAGTTCTCGATCCTCGTGCCACCAATCACGCATCTCGATGCATGATGGCTGAGGAGTCAAATTGCACGACTCAATGTGAAATGAATGCATAAATGGACACCTAAAGCCAACAACTCTATCATGGATAGTCAAGAGTGACGGCCACCGGGAATTGAAGCACGTTTCGTCACTTTGAGTACGAAACGTCCCTCGTTTCCCGTGTTTGGACTAAACCCGACTCCAAACACTATACAACAACTAGAATGGCATGGCATGCAAACACAATGCAACAACTAGCATGTAATCCTAAACGAAATGCAACTAAGACACGCGAACATGCAAGGAGTGATATGCAAAGGTGCAACTAGCATGCGCAATGCTATGAACTATCAATGGCATACTCAATGCACATGACATAATATGGCATACACAATGCAAGATGGACTTAAACCAATATGAGTGGACCTCAGCCACACTCAAATCAGTGGCCAATATGATGAAAGTGAGACAACCGAAATACATGCAAACATGCACGAATGCAAAGGATCGATCCTAAGGCACAACATGCAACTCTAACAAAGCATGACAAACGATGAAATATGGCATAGAATGGCATATGATCCAGCTCTGAAATGGCATAAAAGATGGTCTCGAATCATGCAAACACCTCACACAATGCATGTTAGACCTCAAAACTCAAAGCTAGGCATGGATATTGTACTACAAGCATGCAAGACAAGCATCATTCGACCATGAGACCCAAAAACAAAGCTAAGGCAGTCCAAAACATGCACAAAATCAGTTTAAGGCATGGCCAAAAAGTGCTAGAATCAAGGGCCAACATAGCATGCAATGTAAGCTAGTAAAGGGGATTTACACTACAAGTATGTGAGGCAATCAAGAGGTCACCAAACCAGCAAAAGTCAGAAGTATGCCATGCTAAATAATGCCCAAAAACTCATGGAAACATGGTCAATGCATGCAAGAATGATATGTTCCTTTGAAAAACCAAAAGGAGGGTTATTCTACACATGCATAATGGACATCCAAAAAGACAAAACCACCTCTGGAAAGAGGTTATGAAGGCCCTAAAACTCACTAAAAAGGGCCTGAAATGAGGCTAGGAAGCATGCAAGTAAAGGCTCATTTCAAAAGGCCATGAAGAGGGTTACTCTACACATGCAAGATGGACATCCAAAATGGCAAAAAGGGCTCTAGAAAGAGACTATGCAGGTCCTAAAACCCACCAACAATGGCCTGAAACATGCTCAAGAAGTATGCAAATACGGGCTCCTTTGTAAAGCCAACAATGCTAGTAAACATGACAAGGGGTGAGAGGGTCACCCCTCTCTGATTTTGGGGCTCAAAATAGCATGCTAGCCACTGAAAATCCACTGGATTTCAGTGGCTAAAAGGCCAAACAAAGCACAATACAAAGGCCTTAATGCATTGCTCAAAACAAGATGAAAACAAGCATGCAAGGGGGTAGATGACCCCCAATAGAAAAACGACCTGAAACAAACTTCAAGAGGAACTCAAAATAAGACTTTTTTCAATTTATGACGAAACCCAAAAATGCTTGCAAATATAGCTAAGATATGAAGCAATATAGGGACCAAAAGGGGAATAAGAGAGTTACCCTTGTAGCCAAGAAAGACAGCAGCTTCTGGACCAAGAAAGTGGCTCCTCAACCTCTTAAAATAAGCTCCAAGGTGCTTAGATGGATGATGGAGAAGTGTGGTTGTGAGATATAGTGCAATGGGGCCAAGAACCTAGCACTTTTGGGACCAAAATAGAGAGGTGTATAGAGATAGGTGTATGTATGCCTTGGCCAAAAATCTGAACCTTTGCTAATGAGGGAGAGGGTTTCTCTTATAGAAGAACAAAGGTCCAAGCTTCTTGAGGAAACTAGAGCACAAGGGTCAAGCTTCCTCAAGAAGCCAAGAAAGGTTCAAGCTTCTCTTAGAAGCTTAGAGCAAAGGGCCAAGCTTCTTTAAGAAGCCAAAACAAGAGTGCCAATCCTCCATACACGTGTATGGAGGATCCAGTCTGTGCCCTCCAGCTGGCACAGCTAGAATAAACTCAGTAAGACAAAACTGCGGAGAGCTGGCCGACCAGTTCAAGTGGTCGGCCGACCACTTGCCCTAGTCGGCCGACCAGGGTCAAAAGGGTCAAGCTCATTTAGGTGGTCGGCACCCCCTAAGGAGGGTCTCCATACTCAATGCAAGCAAGTGGTGGTATGGGAGACCAGTAAATGTGGCTCAAAAAGTCAGGGAGACCAGCTACCTGACAAGAAAAATGGTCGGCGAAGAAAGAGATGGTCTCCAAGAGAATTGCTGGTCTCCCACCCCCGTACCACCTTCCAAACAATGAAAATAGGGTCCATGCCAAAAATGAACCAAGACAGATGCAAGACGAGGGTTCGAGGACCAAAACGCGCAGCCGGGTGCCCCGAAAACAGGCTGTTAAGCAACGAAAGTGGAGTGCGACCACAAAGGTGGTCTCCCGGGCCACAGTGTCCCTCTAAAGAGAGGAAGCAAGGTGTGTGCCAAAAACCGTGCCAAACAGAGAAAGTTAAGCGGTCCTGAACCGAGGCGCATGGCCGACGGCTCCGAAAACCGGAAACTGGTCTCCAAAAGGGAAAAGTGGCCTACGACCACGAAAAGTAGCCTACGGCCATTGAGAGATGGTCTACGAGACCTCTCCCTCCCTTCGGAAAGAGAAAACAGAACTTGGTTCGCAAACCGAGGCAAAGCACAAAGAGTCTCAAAGTTCGGAGGCAAGGCTCTCAGCCGAGACTTCGAAACTTCAGAACGAGCACAATCATGCGCAATCACCGAGCACTCAATCGGTGACGTCTGAGTCTTAAGGTCAGTCAAAAATGGGGTGTCTACAGTTGCCCCTCTTTGACAGAACTCGGAAGTCATAAGTGACGGGAGTGAATGTCAAAGCCCAGAGACGACCCATTTTTGACAAGGCCGAAAACTTAGACAAACAAACGAGATAAACAAGAGGTGTGCCTGCAGGCGTGCCCGCAGGCAGGGACAAAATGCAAAATGATATGCACAAAGCCGAACATAACTCATGAACATGCAAAGAAGCAAACTGTAATGAAGCAAATATTCATGATAGATGCAACAGTTTTAAGCAAGAATGCAAAGCAAAACTACATTTCATGCAGTAGGAATGTACGAGAATCACAATTCTCACTACGTCTCACACGGAGAAGATACAATACCTGCGCGGTTCGTCTGGTCGCACCAGCTTCAAATGAACCGTACATACAATATCGTGCCTGCAAAAGAGGGAGACTTAACAGGCACAACATAGTTAGCAACATATGTTCAATGCTATATCGAACGCCGACAAACATGGTGCTGATGAAAAAGTGCATCGCAATGCAAGAAGAAACGTGCGCGACAACATAAGTTAAGCATGGATGTATGACAATACCAGTGAAACGTGCATAACAATGCAAGTGGTGTGCATAATAATGCATGCGACGTGCATAACCATGCAGGATAAGTACAACTTTGAATGCATGCTTGAAACAAAATATCGAGCAAATAAATGCAAGCCTCGACGAGGGAAATTTAAATGCGACCTCCGGTTACCTCCCGGAGGGGTCGCAACGTACTCAAAAGGATACACCTTGCTCTTGGCGAGTAACGATGAACCATGCGTCGAAGATTGGATTTGAAGTTCCCGCGGAGGGATTTCGCACCGAAAAGTGCACTTTCCTTGTACTTTCTCGAGGGCCGGGGACTCCGATCACCACCAAAATTTGTAGGGAGAACAAAGAGGCATTGGAGACCACCCAGGAGGGCCACCGACCACCCTAGAGTGCCACCGACCAGTGGTTGTGCAAGGGGGTGGTCGGCCTACCATAAAAGGTGGTCGGCCGACCACCTATCCAATTCTGGGACAGTTTGGTCTTTTTGCACTTGTTTCTTTAAATACACATGTCCAACTCACTATTCCTCACAAATTCAGGTCCGAAATCAGCTCTCCTTCCTTCCTAGACCATTTTCTCTCTCAGATCTGCGCTCTATACGCGTTTTTTAAAGCCTCACGCAAAGTTGTTTTGCGAAATCTTTCAGTTTTCTTCACTTTGGACCGATTAAAATTTGATTTCGGAGCTTCTTTTCCCATTTTCACCACTTGAGGTAAGTTTGTCTCAACATTTGGAACATTTTCTCGGGAGTTGACTTTTGTTGACTTTTTCATTTCCCGAGAGTTGACTTTTGTTGACTTTTTCCATTTTTGGCTCATTTTTGCTCCTTTTTGCAGATTTCTTGAAATGGCGGGTCATTTTCCTCAGGGTGGAGGTCCTCCAGGTGCCGAGGGTGAGCTGGACATCATGTCCTTACCACCAAGAGTTCGGCCATTTGATCCCGAGAGGTATCATCCTCAGGAGCACATCCTTCCTGAGGCCACTTTTTATCACTTTACTGACTTTGATGACCAAGCACCTGTGGATCTGCTACTGCGGGAGCCAAAGTCCCACCTCTCTCATCAAGCACGAGAGGTATGTACTTCACTTTTTACATTTTCTGCAATGTATTCCGCATCTCCTGCGCATTTCATGTTTTTGCTATGTGTTTTTATCTGCTTGTCTTGAACACATTCACACACCATAGTTCTGCTTATTTTAGCACATGTCTCACAACACAACATCTTGTTAAGTTGGGACACAGCTCAAGCACTCGAATTTCGGAACACGCAGTCCATACTTCTTATTGTGAACATGCAACACACATTTTTGAAATCTGAACACGCAGCCCAAACTTTTGTTGATGAACACACAGCCCACTGTTCGATGGCGAACACATAGTCTACTGTTTTTGAAATCTGAACACACAGCTCAAACACTTTGTCGTGAACACACAGCCCACTGTTTTTGAAAGTTGAACACGCAGCCCAAACTTGTTGTTGTGAAACACACAGCCCGCAGTTTTTGGAATCTGAACACACAGCTGAAACTTCTTGTTGTGAAACACGCAGCCCACAGTTTTTGAAACCTGAACACACAGCTCGAACTTTGAGGTGAACATACAGCCCACTGTTTTCTGAAATCTGAACACACAGCCCAAACATTAATGACAAACACACAGCCCACTGTTTTCGAAAGTTGAACGCGCAGCCCTAACTTTAATGATGAACACACAGCCCACTGTTTTCTGAAATCTGAACACACAGCTCAAACTTTTGAGATGATGGACACACAGCCCACTGTTTTCTGAAATCTGAACACACAGCTCAAACTTTTGGGGTGAACACACAGCCCATAGTTTCACTTTTGAACATGCAGCTCACTCACTTTACTTTGAACACGCTGCTCACACACTTTGATTTCTGAACACGCAGCCCAAACTTTTGATGGTGAACACACAGCCCACATTTTTCTGAAATCTGAACACGCAGCCCAAACTCTTGAGGTGAACACACAGCCCACTATTTTGAAAGTTGAAAACGCAGCCCAAACTTTTGATGGTGAACACACAGCCCACATTTTTCTGAAAGTTGAACACGCAGCTCAAACTTTTGATGGTGAACACACAGCCCACATTTTTCTGAAATCTGAAGACGCAGCCCAAACTCTTGAGGTGAACACACAGCCCACTGTTTTGAAAGTTGAACACGCAACCCAAACTCTTGAGGTGAACACGCAGCCCACTGTTTTTTTTTTTTTGAAAGTTGAACACGCAGCCCAAACTCTTGAGGTGAACACACAGCCCACTGTTTTTTTTTTTTTGAAAGTTGAATACGCAGCCCAAACTCTTGAGGTGAACACACATCCCACTGTTTTTTTTTTTTTTGAAAGTTGAACACGCAGCCCAAACTCTTGAGGTGAACACACAGCCCAAACTCGTGAGGTGAACACACAGCCCACTGTTTTTTTTTTTTTTGAAAGTTGAACACGTAACCCAAACTCTTGAGGTGAACACACAGCCCACTGTTTTTTTTTTTTTGCACGCAGCTTATATATTTCATTCTGAAACTGAATATGTCTGCTCATTTTGAATGCAGGTATCTTCCCGTTCGACGCGAGGTTATGGCTCGATCGTTGCTAGGGAGTGGTACACGGTGCTCCCAGATACCGTTCGCCACCTCGTAGATGAGGCGAGGTTTGGACCTTTCTGCGCGGGGCTATCTCGCTATCCTGCAAGCAGGACCTTGATGGGAGCACTTGTGGAGAGATGGTGGGACACCACCAACTCTTTCCACTTCTCTGCTACCGGGGATATGACGATGACCCCGTTCGACTTTGCGATGCTGACTGGCCTTGAAGTGGCCGGCCGATTGGTCCCCTACAACGAGGATATGAGCGAGTGGGAGGCTGCCTGGATTTATCTGTTGGGAGCTCCCCCACCGATTGACCGATCTTCGGGCAGAGTCAGGTACACTTGGTTCCCCGTGCAGTATAGAGGGAGTACGCCCGAGACTCTTGAGGAGATAGAGCAGTACGCTCGAGGTTTTTTGATGTTCCTCCTTGGGACCACTTTGTTCTCCAACAAGGGGAACACAGTCGGACTATATTTGCTCAGTGCTTTGGTAGACCTATCACAGGTCAGTCAGTATGACTGGGGTGGCGCCGGCCTCGCTACCCTCTACTGCTATATGAGTGCGACCTCCCGCGGACGGGGAAACATTGTTGGCGGCTACTGGAGAGCCTGGGAGGTACCTTCTGCCCTCTTGATTTACATTTCTGCTTTTCATTATCTTTTCATTATCTGTACATTGCACACGGCACACTTTACATTCTGTATTCTGTATTCTACATTCTGCACTCAGCACTCTGTATTTTCTGTATATTCTGTATTCTGATGGCCACTGCCCTATTTTCCACAGCTATGGGTTTACGTGTACTTTCCAACGCTAGCCCCAGAGTTCGAGGTGGCAGTGCCTCCTACGATCCCTTACTCTCACGTATTTGAGGGTCGATGCCGGGCAAGGGCTCGAGAGACTCTGCCCTTCTTGCGACAGTTTTTTGACACGGTGCGGGCGACTGAGGTACTTCAGAACTCTCAGTTCTTCATATTTTCAGCTTTGATTCATCTTGCCTATTTATGAGATCTAATTGGCTCATGCACTTGTTATCCTCATATTGCTTGGCGGCCTTGGGCACCCTTGGGAGGAGATATCCGTTTCCAGTTCCCGGGGGCATGAGGTTCTTCTCAGTATAGGACTTTATTTGAGGGGCCAGTTGGCAGGGCCTGGTTTCTGGGAGATCGCTTCATGCGCCAGACGATGGGCGTCCCTGAGCAGAGTGTCCCTTCAGTACCTCCAAATGACATGTGGTCCGCTGAGAGACTCACTCCCGAGGAGGTTGATGCCGCTATGTTGGGTACCAATGTAGTTCTGTACACGGAGGAGGAGGAGTATGCGACTTACCGCCATACGTACTTGATGCCCCCATTGATGGGTGTCCGTACTCCTACTAGAAGGGCTGCTGGTGCATCATCGTCACCCCGGGCCCGGGTTGCAGACGTTCCTTCGACTAGCGGGGTTGGCACATCGAGGAGTGGGGCCAGACAGATTCCCCCGATTCCCCCGACTTATCAGCATGTCGGGTGGCCAGATCTTCCGACCGAGTTGACTGGATGGCGATACGGGTCATCTTACCCGATTCCACTGGAGCCTCCATTGCCCGATCACCGATACGTCAGAGACCCTGACTCGCCACCGGTATGCTTTACAGTTTTGATTTATCACTCAGATATTTGGACATTCATTCATTCACTGATAACTTGCACTTGCATCTGCAACCTTCCGGCGAGTATTTTGACGGGTTACTCGGGGTGATGGCCTCGCTCGAGGGCATGGTCCTGCGGAGGGAGATGCAGCTATTCATCGCCGGTGTTTCGATACCTTTCAATTTTCTTGCATTTATCATACTTCTGATGACATGCTGAATTTGACCATTTCACTGCATTGGTTGACCGCATGTGTAGAGCGCATCTGAAACACACCATATTCACACATTGTATCTGCATACACCCACTCTATGTAGCATTCTTGTCTCTGCATCTGATATACATGTTGGCTAATGTACTCAAATTGTCACTTTCAGATGCCACCACTACAGGCCGGGCCATCCAGACCTTCTCGAGGAGCTGGGAGAGGGGACTCGTCTCGCAGACGAGGCAGGCGCAGAGCACCTGTCACAGATGACGAGGAGTCCAGTGAGGAGGAGTCTGCGCATCCTCAGTCGGAGACATCCACAGACAGAGAGGAGGGCTTCAGTTCTGGTTCTCAGAGTGGAGGTGATGTCAGGGAGGATCCCGAGGATGACAGCTCCGATTCAGATGATGGTGCTGGTAGGGGTATTGCAGAGACTGCTCAGGCGAAGAGGATGAAAAGAGCCTCCTGATCTTGAGTCCGAGAGCACTGATGCAGATATTCCTGCTTTATTTTTCCTTTTTTACTGGTAGTTGTAGCACATCAGCTTTAGGTAGTTTATTTTTCTTTAAAACTTGTACCCTTGTTGTAAAATGTTGTAACAAAAGAAGCATGATGGAATGAAACAGCTTTTTGAAAAAGTGTTGTATTTTGTATTCTTAGCATCGCATCGCATCATTTTGCACCAAAATGAGATTGAATGAAAATTGAGCATTGTATATCACCAAGTCAGGTAGTGAACCGACGCAACAAACTGAACAACTTAACTCACTAAGAAACAACGAAACCCCGGCAAGTTTACAACTCGATAAGCAAAACACAACAATGTTGATAAATAGAGAGTAACAACTCGATATACGGAACTCAATGACTCGATAAGCAACGACTCGATAAACAAAACTTAACAACAACTCGATAAACAAAGCTCGACGACTCGATAAGCGAAACTTAACAACAACTCGATAAGCAAACGCATTTCTGACGAACCGGGCAACGGAATCCACCCGAAACAGAGGTAAACTTGAACCGTCGACACTCCCAACACATGGAAAGGCTAGGGGCTCTCTTCTAGAGACTTGGAAAAGACCAGAGACCAGCTCCTCTCCCTGGCCGACCACCTGGTGTGGCTGGTCGACCAGCTATTTTCCTTGGAGACCAAAGGGGTAGTCGGCCTACCAGAAAAAGTGGTCGGCCGACCACCTGGTTTGGCGACCATCAGATTTTTGACACGTGTCCCCAAACAGTGCCTTATCCTCTATAAAAGTTCCAGCTTCGTGGTTCTTTCATTTCATCTCAGTTTTGCATCAAAATGGAGGCATTCCTCATCGAAAATCTCGCAACTTGGATTGCTACTTTAGATGGCTCGAAAAAGTGGAACTTCTGGGGCTTCGGCATTAATGCACTATTCACTCTGAGTCGCACTCCCCTGCACTTTCCGTTTCTCCATGCCGCGGCGAGGTTTTGGAATCCGGTAACTCATGTCTTTAGCTTCGGCGGGCAAGAGATGTGTCCTACCTTCGAAGATTTCCAAGCTTTGATGGAGTCCGAGCGTAACGAAGAAATCTTGCCTCAGCTTCACTTCGGCCACATCCAAGCTCTAGGACAAATGTGTGGGCTCACTATGCACGACGCTCGGTCTTTGATCCGCGATGGAGAGTTGGACATTCTCAGCTTGATTTGTCGGTTTTCCGATGCCGGTGACCGCGGTGACCATCATTGGCAAGGCTTTCGGCAACATGCCCTTTGTTTGTGCATGCTATCTCATTTCATGCTTGCCTCAGGCTCCGGAGGATCTAGTGTCCGATTGATCGAGGTTGCCCAAGGCTTAAGATAGGGCAAAAGCTGCATTGCCATGTCATTGGCCGAGACATTGATGGGCTTGGATACTTTTCATCATCGAGAGACGACCAGATTTGCGGGGAGTCCACTACTGCTGTAGGTAATGTTTCCCACCCTATCTCACATATATATTGCTCACATCACTCGGCCCTCAGGCTCAATTTTTCTCACAAAACCCTTTTCTCACTTTTCTCTCATTGTACATCTCTCTATTCTTTAATCTCTCATTTTTTTTATCCCTTCCCAGGTGTGGTTGATGGACAAGTTACATGTTGTGGACTCTTGCCCAGCATACTCGACTCGTGGCTACTTCTTCCGACGCCGCCTAGTCAATGCCCTTGATGAGGGATGGTGGTTCGACTGGATGTGCCATTTGTACGCAGACCGCATTGCTTGGCGTTGTCCTTGGCTCAATTTACCGGCAATGAGCTACAACATGTCGCGGCAGACTGGGATTCAGTTGATTGGTCTGACGCACTGCGTGTTTTACTTTTCTTTCCGGTTCCAGCGCCAGTTCGGCCATGATCAGATTTGCCCCGCAAAGGGGATAGAGTACCCAGCTGCATTTCCGGTCCGAGGCGCGCAGCTCGCTCGGTATGCTACGGCATGGAGGACGAGAGAGCTTCTGACCCGCGCTCCCACTTTCAGTTACATCCTTTCTAATGAGTGCATAGATTGGCTCAATGAAGAGGCGCAGATTGGGCCCAGCTTGGCATCAGAGGCTTCGACCAGCTCTGGGAGGAGGCGCAGGAACACCTGACTTATCTATGCCTCGAATTTATTGCTTTATCAGTACTTTCAAGTTTTCTTTATGAATGTAATAAAAAGCAACTTCAATTTGTATACAAGAGCAGGAGAACTCTGTGTTGAAATCAATGAATTGAAGGTTGTGGGTACTGAAAATTTCCCGTTTGGTCCAAAAATGGTCTAAGTTGTAAAAAGATTAATTTGAGCAAAATCAACTTTTATTAAAACTTTTCAAAACCATTTTTGATATGGATCAGAACTGGACACGCCTGAGATCTGTCATTGAGATGCACAACCCCGGATCCCAGCAACTGGAAAGTTGCCCCTAGTCTGAATAGCACTGCACCGGAGATCACAACCGAAGCTCTTGAATGCTGGATAGACAAAGATGACCGAGGTGATCAAATGGACAAAATTAATCGGGGAAAAGTTTATGGCTGGACTTCAGAATGAAGGTGCCTACGTATCCCGAAGATGGGAATCAAGCCTTACATAGTTTAGGCTTGGGTTCACTCGTGTATTAACTCTCTCCTTTTGCGCTCTAACTTTTGCCAAGGTCGCCCTTTGCGGATTTTCAACCTTGCGAGCTCAGTTTTTATAATTTCAAATTTTTCATGCTCTAACTTTTGCCTAGGTCACCCTTTCGGGTTTTCAACCTAACGAGCCACTCAGGGGTAATATTTCTTCAACTTGTCCATGTTGATCGGCTGTGAGAACTCTAGGCCATCTAGGTCCATCAGAACAACAGCTCCACTCGACCAGATAGACTTGATGATGTAAGGACCAGTCCAATTGGGTCTGAACTTGCCCCTAGGGTCGTGAATGGGAGCTCGGTTGTCTTTGAGCACCAAATCTCCTTCTTTCAAATTCCTGGACTTAACTTTCTTATTGAAAGCCCTGGCAATTCTGCGTTGATAACCCTGAACATGGTACAGTGCTTTCAGTCTTCTTTCATCAAAGAGCATGAGTTCTTCAAATCTGCTCTGCTGCCAATCTGCCTCAGCTATCTGGCACTCAGCCAGTACTCGTAACGATGGAACTTCAATTTCGATAGGTACAACAGCCTCCATCCCATAAACCAATGAATACGGAGTCGCCCCAGTAGAAGTTCTAATTGAAGTCCGGTAGCCCCACAGAGCAAATGGCAACTTATCTGGCCAGTCCCAATAGGTTTCCACCATCTTCTGCAAAATGCGCTCGATGTTCTTGTTAGCGGCCTCAACTGCTCCATTGGTCTGCGGCCGATATGTGGATGACTTATGAAAAGCCACGTTGTATTTCTCCAACAAGTCAATCACTTCCTTCTTGAAGTGGGAACCATTGTCCGAAATGATCTCGTTCAGGACCCCATAGCAACAGATGATGTTGTTTCTGATGAACTTTGCAACGTGTGACGCCTTCAACACAGCATAAGATTGGGCCTCGACCTACTTTGTGAAATAGTCTATCGCGACCAGAATGAACTCATGCCCGTTAGACCCCTTCGGGGTGACAACTCCGATCACATCAATTCCCCAAACTGAAAATGGCCATGGCAAAGTCATATTGTACAGCTTCGACGGCGGGATGTTCATGCGGTTTGCATGGATTTGACATTTGTGGCATCACCGAACAAAGCCGATACAATCCTCCTCCATGGTGGACCAGTAGTAACCTTGCCTGAGAATTTTCCGGGCTAGCATCACCTCATTCATATGCGCTCCGCACTCTTCTCCATGGATGGCCTCCATCAAGCGCTTTGATTCTTCAGCTTCGATACACAATTTGTGCATTCCCAGATGACCTCTCTTATATAGTTTTCCTCTGTAGATGATGAACTGAGCAGCCATTCTTCGAATTGCCCTTTTGTCTTTGGCATTTGCCCCTGGTGGATACGCCTCTTTTTCCAAGAAGTTCCAAACATCATAATACCAGGGGTTCTCATCTTGAACCTCGTCTATAGCAGCAATCGACTCGTAGGCTGGCGCAAATTTCTAGTCAATGATGATTGGACGCATCCGGACTCTGAAAGGGATGTCTATCATGGAAGATAGAGTTGCTAGTGAATCTGCGAACTTGTTGTTCTCTCTTAGTAGATGAGCGAAGTTCAGTTTCTCAAACCGAGGAATCAGCAAGTCCAAGGTCTGATGGTAGAGTATCATCTTTTCTTCTTTGACTTTCCAATCTCCTTTTGCTTGAGACACAATAAGGTTCGAGTCCCCAATGACGTCCAACCGTTTTGCCCCTAGTTCCAGGGCTGCTTCTAGACCGGCAATGCATGCCTCATATTCTGCTTCGTTGTTCGAGACTTTGAACCGGAGTTTGAAGGCTAGAGGGATACGGGAATTGTCGGGTGCTATCAGCAATACTCCTATCCCATACCCATACTAGTTTGACGCTCCGTCAAAGTACATCGTCCAAGTTTCATCTTCGATATGCAAAATGGCCTCGTCTGGGAATAAGTACTCAACTGCTTCATCCCCTTCCACTGGGTGATCGGCTAAGAATTCTGCTACTGCCTTCCCCTTGACTGACTTGCGCGTCACATATTTTAGATCGAATTCGGAAAGCAAAAGCAACCAACGAGCTAGCCTACCCGTAAGTTCCGGTTTCTCGAAGAGATATTTGATGGGATCTAACCTTGAAACCAACATTACGGAGTGAGCTAACAAGTAGTGCCGCAACTTCCTGGTGGCCCATACCAAGGCTAAGCAAGCCTTTTCCAACGGTGTGTAGCGGGTCTCATATTCCAGCATCTTCTTGCTCAGATAGTAGATAGCCCTCTCCACCTTGTCCTCAGACTCTTGCACGAGCATGCAGCCCATTGTAGTTTCAGTCACTGAAAGGTACAAAATCAACGGTCTCCCCGGCTCTGGTGGTGACAACACGGGTGGGTTCTGTAAGTATTCCTTGATCTGTTCGAAAGCAGCTTGGCATCGGCCGTCCCACTGGAATTTCTTTCCTTTCTTCAGGAGGCCAAAAAGTGGTTCACAAGTCAAGGTTAATTTTGAGATAAATCGTCTTATGAATTGCACTTTACCCAGAAAGCCTCGCACCTCCTTTTCAGTCCTTGGTGGGGGCATTTCTAAGATGGCATTGATTTTGGAAGGGTCGACTTTGATACCTCTCTGTGTAATCAAAAACCCCAGCATTTTCCCCACTGTAACACCGAACGTACATTTTTTAGGATTCAGCCACAACCGAAATTCTCTGATCCTTTGGAAGAACTTTTGCAAGGCGGTGTAGTGGCCCTCTCTTTCCTTGGACTTGACAATCATGTCGTCCACGTACACCTCAACCTCTTTGTGGATCATGTCATGCAATATCGTGGTCGCGGCCCGTTGATATGTAGCTCCAGCATTCTTCAACCCAAATGGAATCACCCTGTAGCAATATGTCCCCCACGGGGTGGTGAAAGCAGTCTTCTCCCGATCTTCGGATGCCTTCAGAATTTGATTATAGCCTGAGAAGCCATCCATGAATGAAAGCAATGCATGTCCTGCAGTGAAGTCCACTAACTCATCAATATGCGGCAGGGGAAAATCGTCCTTCGAACTAGCTCTGTTCAAATCCCTGAAATCCACGCATACCCGAATCCTGCCATCCTTCTTCGGCACCAGAACTATGTTGGCCAGCCAAGTCGGGTACTCAGATACCAGCAGGAACCCTGCGTCAATTTGCTTGGTGACCTCTTCCTTAATCTTGAGAGCCCAGTCCGGGCGGATTCTTCTGAGTTTCTGCTTAATGGGTCGGGCCTCTGGGTCAAGAGGGATCCGATGCTGTACAATCTCAGGATCGATTCCAGGCATGTCTTCGTAGGACCACGCGAAAACATCTTTGAAATCTTTTAATAAAGCAACTAAGCGCTTGTGCTCCTCCGAAGACAACGTGGACCCGATCTGGACCAGCCGTGGGTCCTCCTCAGTACCCACGTTCACTGTAGTGATTTCATTAACCAGGGGTTTAACAAATCTCTCCTGCTCTTCATCAATCAAACGCTGTAAAACCGGAGGAATTCCTTTCTCGTCGTTTTCATCAAAATTTTGAAAGTTCTGATTAATACAATAAATCAAAGGCACAGAGAAGTACTCAAAAAGCACAGCTATTTCATTCTCATTAAGCATTTCCAAATCGTCAGATTCTTCGGTTACAACAGACTCAAAAGAGAAAGAAAAAGACGACCTGGACAGGACTGTGGCATCCGGGTTGTCAACCCCAGGAATACCAAACTCAGACTCAGTCGAGCTGGAACCTGATTCCGACTCAACAGATTCGGTGGAATCAGATTCCGGCTCACTACCTGACCCGGTGTTGCTGGACAAAAATCCCTCTTCGTACTGCCAGATAAGAGAGGGTGCGATAGATGCACCCAAAATGTTTGACGGTAGGCCCTCAGCCGTTTCATTCCCGATCATAGACACCGAGAAGTTATCTCCCAAGCACTTCTGTACGATTGAAGGATCTGAAAGTAGACATGCCAGCGCTACCCCTATTTCACTTTCGGCGTCCTCAGACTCCGCTCTCTTGCTCTGCTCAGCCTCAGCCAATGGGTCTGTCTGCTCTTCGGCAACGTCATCCCCGGATAACTGTAGGTCAAAGAAGATCTCAAACCCTGGCATACGTTTCCTCTCGGCATTCAGCCATGGCTCTGGGAAGCCACAAAACGGAAAGTCCTCCCCCTCCCGGACGAAGCGTCCGTTTAGGGTACCCTGGATGGGTCGGTGCATTAACTCAAAAGTCTTCCCCGCCTGCTTCGCTCTGGCTCTCCCAGCCATCTCCTTACCTTTTCTCACCCAATCCTCCTTGGTAGGCAGATAACCCAAACCAAAGGTATGTGGGTTGTGTGGCACTTCGGCCAATGCTGCAACGCCCTTCCAGCCACTCTTTCCCAATCCCATGCCGGGGATGTGTTGGAGCTTGTTCATGAGGTATACTGATTGCGCACTAACATACACCCCCTCATTAACAGCTAAGATGTTATGCACGACCCGGGCCTCAGCCAGGGTAAAACCGGATAAGAACACATCCTCCATACCGTGCTCAATTTCCAAAACTGGCATAGATACTTCTGGCGGTGGATGGATCGACGAATTTCCAAAAACAATGGCTACTCCCTTTCCATGGGGGTATTTCACCATCTGATGCAAGGTGGACGAAACTGCCTTCACCTGGTGCAGCCACGGCCGCCCCAAGAGTAGATTGAAGGTTGGGGGAACTTCCAAGACGTGAAAGTCAATTTCATGCTGTCCCGGACCAACCTGGGTCTGAATTTTCACCGTCCCCATTACTTCTCTGCTCGTGTTGTCATATGCCCGAATCACCTGGGCTGTCGGCACAAAGTCTGCGGTTTTTAAACCGATTGCATACGCTGTCCTTGCCGGGCAGACGTTGATGGCGAATCCGGTATCAACAAGAACCACCAGTATCCATTTATTTCTACACTCCACAGAGATGTAGAGTGGCTTGTTGTGATTTTCACCCTCAGGTGGCAATTCTTTATCAGAGAAGGTTAACATCGGGGTAGCTCCTCCCGGAAAAACTAAGCCCACCAACTGTTCAGGCGTGGTGTCTATTGAGAGCTTGGCCTTGTCCATGGCCGATAAGACAGCTTGTCGATGGACACGCGAAGCCATAAGCAGTCCCCAGATGGAGATGTCTGCTTGTATCTTTTTTAACTGCTTCAACACGGCCTCTTCTTCAAGTAGCTTCTCTTTCTGCTTTTCCGCCTCCTTATCCTTCCCGGACGCCTCTAGCTGATCTAGATGTGGGGGCTTGAAATACCGCCCACTCCTAGTCATATGGTCGACTTCACCAATATACCAGGTATCATCTGGTTGATTGCTCCCCCAATCCTCATCCGTGTGGGCCAGACATAGATCATCGTCTTTCCACCACATTCCATCGGCAGCCGACAGACACCTGTCTGGCTCCAGTATGACTGTTCTTGTACTCGCAGTACCTTCCGTCCACATGCTCGCAGCATTCTCTGTCCTCGTGCACACAACACTTTCAGTCCCCTCAAGGGCTTTAGCTTTCCTGATTCTCTCAGAATCCTCAAACCTTTCCTGTTCCAACTGCGTCAGTACAACTGGCTATTCAATAATTCCTATATTCAAAATGCCCAGATCTCGAGCGAAATTCTTAGCACCGGCGCTCTTCGGCGATGTGTTTTGACTTCCGGTCCTTCCGGCCACATCTGATGTCCTTGTCCCCAACAAGCCCTGTTCCGGCTGAGATTCCTCAACAACATCTGGTTGGTCATCTAGCCACCCTGTAACCTCTGTTGACTCATCAAAATCAAACCAATTGACTGCTGAGTCCCCCAAGTCTTGTTCGGTGAAAAACTGGAGGTTAGCCATATCCCCTTCCAAAGTTGCTAAGTCATCTGCCCTCTGATCAAGTCCGCCCCCCTGTAGTACACAGATTTCTGCCCCTGTTGGCAATTCCAGATTTGGCCCAGCCTGTCCTGCTGACACAATGTAGCCATTCAGATCATACACTTCCTTAGCAATGCTCCCAGATTCCTTAGATTCTGAACCAACAACCCCGCTGTTCTCCGCAGCCATCCCTGCCCTGTCTTCGACAGTCACCACCTTTGGTTTGGGTTGGCTCGGGAGATGTCCAACATGTACAAGTCTGTGCTGTCGAGAAGGAACACCTCCGACTTGGGTAGGTGGATCGGGGTAATGTATATGCTGGGGTCGTATGACGTGACCCCGGTCTGGATGAAGTTGATTCGTTTGGGAGGTGGAGCTTGGTTGTGTGGTGGGAGAGGGTTGGTTGTGACATTGGGTTTTTCGGGAGGCACAATCACCTGCTTGTCAATGAGATCTTGAATCTCATGACGCAATCTAAAACATTGGTCGGTGTCATGACCATGTTGTTGGTGATATGCGCAGTATTTTGCCGGGTTATGAGAGGGTGGGAGTGGATTTGGCAATGGCCTCGGCTCCAGGGGCTTCAAGTGCCCTTTTCTGATTAAAACCCCTAGAGCTTTGGACAGGGGCATATATAATGGGATGAAGGTTCTTTGGCCTCGAGGTTGGTATTTGGTTGTTTGTGTGTTGCTTCCGGATGCACCGAAGAAAGGTGTAGCCGCCATGGGTCTTGGAGGGGGAGTGGTGGTGACCATGCTTACTTTTGAAGCTCTAGCATTTGCGGCATTGCTGGTGCCTGTATTGGTGTTTCGGTTGAAGGCACTTCTGGATTGCTCTCTGTCATTATCAATCAAGCCCTGCTTCAAGGCATCCTCGATCTGTACTCCCATCTCATGCAGATCTGAAAAGGTAGGGAAGGGGAGCATGATCATTTTCTGCATAAGCTTAGGCTGGAGATTACGCACAATCATCCGGATTTGATCTTTGTCAGTGGGCCTAAGGGTCATCATTGAGGCCTTGGCCCTCCAGCGGGCTACGAATTCAGAGAAGCTCTCCTTAGGCTCTTACCTTGTCGTCTCAAGATCACAGGTTGTCATCTCGATTTGCGTGTTATAAGAGTACTGTGCAATGAAAACCTCGGCCATCTCATCCCAGTTCCGCTTGACATCATCTTCTAATTTTGTGTACCAGATGGCCGCCACACTCGACAGGGTTCGGCCGAATAATGAAAGCTTTTGTAACCTGGTGAGGCCCATTGGCCTTAGTATGTCTAAGAACAACCGAAGATGCACCATAGGATCCCCAGATCCCTCAAAGCGGTCAATTTGGGGCATCTTGAAATGGTCTGGCAGCATCACAGCCGCGTCAGTATAACCGTCCTCAATGTCTGGAATGGACTTTACCCCCTGGGATTTTTTGAACATTTTTTCCAGCTTGCTCAACTTCAACGTTGTAGGGTCCACCTCGAACTCAAAGGGAGAGTCCGGTTGATTGATAGGCGTAAGTGCCTTGGATAGCTGATGTAGAATCGGGGGCGGAGCCGGCCCTGTTGGGATGTCTGTATCCTCCTGGATATTCTGAACATTCGCCGTCTCCCCGGGTATTGGAACTCCTGGTGGGGGAGGAGCTGGGTGTGAAGCTGATGCTCCAGCTTGCTGCTGTAGTCGGGTAATTAGCTCTGCTTCTTAGGCCATGATTGCAGCTTGTTGCTTGGCAAATTCCGCTTGACGGACAGAGTCCTGCTGCATGGCTTTCATGGTCTCCTGCATCTGACGCATCATTTCCTCAACTCCTGCCGTTCCTACCATACTACCCTGATCTATCTAAACTATCAGTAGGTCTATCTCTGGAGTAGCCTCGGGAAGCTCAACCTAACTGTTCAAAGTCCACTGATCTGGGAATCTCTACTCGGATACACTGCGTCTTCTCGACCCCCGTCTGATAATCGAGGGTAAGGAATAAAACACTGGTTGTCCATCGACCAGATCTTCAGATCGATTGAGTCGACAACCTCTAGTCCAGAGTGCTTAGCGAATATCTGCTTGGTCTGAAGCAATTGTGCTAAACTACCTAGCAAAAAGATAAATAAAGCAATAATAAAGAAATAAACAACCAGACAAACGGACAGCATAACAGCGTAAATAAACACACAACACACAGTTGGGCATCACAACACACAATTGACAAGCTGAATAGACTGTTCTCAAACACTGATCATTGTTCCCAAATCACTGCCCCGCAATTGAATCTGATACCCGCAGATAACTGATTCCCAAAATACTGAACTGGTGCCCGCAGGCCTGATACCCAAACTTGTAAATTGATACATGCATTCCTGTAGAGACGCACTCTAAAGCACATAACAAACAAGTGAGAGCCAAAACATCCCTATGGAGGGGTAGGGTTTCCCTGTCCTATTTTGTCAGGAACTAGGGTTTCACTACGCACGCAACGGTTTCAAACAACCTAAAATCGGGCAAACAACCTGTCCTAGTTTGGAATACTCACTATGGATTCCGAATATGCACTAGGTCGAATAGTCAAAAAGGGTGCCCAGGTGAAAATCGAGGTTTGTGTTCCCATCGTGGCAGAGCCCGAAATCGGTCAGCCTTATGGCACGCTTCTCGAAGCGAGCCTTCGGCAAACCGTTCAAGAATAGCAGATGGCAAACACGGTGTTGCTAGGCGCACCAACGCAAATGCAATGCAAAGAAACACATAAGTGCAATCAAAACAAGATATCATGAGTTTGAGTCAAGTTCTCTAACTCCCCAGCGGAGATGTCCCCGAACGTCCCGGGAGAAAATCCCATTTTGTTCATTGGGCTCACTACAGTTTGGACTCAAAATGTCATGGTTCTTAATCTAATCTCACAAAGTGCAATACGAGATCGATAAATCACCAAAGAGTCCAAATCCGGCAAATCGTTTTGAAAACTGATTTTTAGAAAGAAGTGTTAAACATAGACTGCTTTGCCAGATACAGAGTCGCCACCTAAATATTTTATTTTTGGGGAAATTTAGGAAACCCTGACTCATTGCCTAAGGCCACGTATCCGTCATCACCAAAGTTGCCTCAGCTCGGGAACTTGGGTACGATTGGGGAAGGTCAGCTATGAGCACCCCCGCTCGCCCGATCAAAGACCGGCCTCTACTAACCATGATATCGAGTTTTGAAAACAATATGAGCTCTTATTCCGGTTATTAGCCTAGAATTACTATGTGATGCGCACAGCATACAAGTATAGACTGGATTGCCTAAGTTGGAACAAAGTATCGCATATCCGTTTGTTTTGAAAATGGATTGAAGTTTGCTACTTGCAAGTAGGCTAAAACACAGGTTTCAACAAATTATTCCAACTCAAGCAACCCAACCTTCACCCACAGGCATTCAGGCAGTTTATCACATAAGCACATAGCCTCATGGTAAGCATGCTATCATGGCAGTCACTCACACGCATGCAAGGATGCTAAAGCGTAAACATTTACCGAGTACTCCGAGCCAAAGAAAGAAGCTAATTAGAAAACATGCATGAATCCTAACTATGATGAGATGCCTAATGCAACACATACAAAATGCAACTACAATAGGCTCGGCTATTCTAAAATGGCATGTGAAATGCAACAACCGATACATGTATTCAACTTGGTATTGAAATACAATGCAGTTAGCATGATGCGTCGAGCCCGGTGCATGCAATACAGATGAATGAATGCAAACATGCGAATATATAGATGCTAATTGAAACATGCCCTAAAACTAACCATCATAAGCTGGTAAATAAAAAGGAGAAAGACGTGGGGTTGGAAGACATACATCACACACACGCATACTTATTACAACATTGTCCTCTCACAGAGGGTCCGAATAAATATTACACAACCAAAATGAATAACTAATTATTACACAACACTAGCTAATTAACAAATTAACTAAGAAAGCGAGTAAACCAGCATGCAATGCTACATAAAGTAGACTACCTCAGCTCTGTTCGGAATGATGAAAGATGCATGCATGCTCGAGTCGCCTTGTCGGGAAATCCATCGCGATGCCCCGATTTGCCTCTGTTTACAATTGACCCCGGAACACTGTACACAACTCCATGGGAACTTGTAGGGATACTGCTGACCAGTTTTTGCTGCTGGCTTCCGGTTTGCTGCAACAGAGAGTAAGAAAGGGGCATGGCAAAGTATTTTCAACATATGTATGCACAACCACTCTCCTCGTCATTGCATGAGCTTTAGGGAGTGTAGTTCTCGATCCTCGTGCCACCAATCACGCATCTCGATGCATGATGGCCGAGGAGTCAAATTGCACGACTCAATGTGAAATGAATGCATAAATGGACACCTAAAGCCAACAACTCTATCATGGATAGTCAAGAGTGCCGGCCACCGGGAATTGAAGCACGTTTCGTCACTTTGAGTACGAAACGTCCCTCGTTTCCCGTGTTTGGACTAAACCCTACTCCAAACACTATGCAACAACTAGAATGGTATGGCATGCAAACACAATGCAACAACTAGCATGCAATCCTAAACGAAATGCAACTAGGACACGCGAACATGCAAGGAGTGATATGCAAAGGTGCAACTAGCATGCGCAATGCTATGAACTATCAATGGCATACTCAATGCACATGACATAATATGGCCTACACAATGCAAGATGGACTTAAACCAATATGAGTGGACCTCAGCCACACTCAAATCAGTGGCCAATATGATGAAAGTGAGACAACCGAAATACATGCAAACATGCACGAATGCAAAGGATCGATCCTAAGGCACAACATGCAACTCCAACAAAGCATGACAAAGGATGAAATATGGCATAGAATGGCACATGATCCAGCTCTGAAATGGCATAAAAGATGGTCTCGAAACATGCAAACACCTCACACAATGCATGCTAGACCTCAAAACTCAAAGCTAGGCATGGACATTGTACTACAAGCATGCAAGACAAGCATCATTCAACCATGAGACCCAAAAATAGAGCTAAGGCAGTCCAAAACATGCACAAAATCAGTTTAAGGCATGGCCAAAAAGTGCTAGAATCAAGGGCCAACATAGCATGCAATCTAAGCTAGTAAAGGGGATTTACACTACAAGTATGTGAGGCAATCAAGAGGTCACCAAACCAGCAAAATTCAGAAATATGCCATGCCAAATAATGCCCAAAAACTCATGGAAACATGGTCAATGCATGCAAGAATGATATGTTCCTTTGAAAGACCAAAAGGAGGGTTATTCTACACATGCATAATGGACATCCAAAAAGACAAAACCACCTTTGGAAAGAGGTTATGAAGGCCCTAAAACTCACTGAAAAGGGCCTAAAATGAGGCTAGGAAGCATGCAAGTAAAGGCTCATTTCAAAAGGCGATGAAGAGGGTTACTCTACACATGCAAGATGGACATCCAAAATGGCAAAAAGGGCTCTAGAAAGAGACTATGCAAGTCCTAAAACCCACCAAAAATGGCCTGAAACATGCTCAAGAAGTATGCAAATATGGGCTCCTTTGTAAAGCCAACAATGCTAGCAAACAAGACAAGGGGTGAGAGGGTCACCCCTCTCTGATTTTGGGGCTCAAAATAGCATGCTAGCCACTGAAAATCCATTGGATTTCAGTGGCTAAAAGGCCAAACAAAGCACAATACAAAGGCCTTAATGCATGGCTCAAAACAAGATGAAAACAAGCATGCAAGGGGGTAGATGACCCCCAACAGAAAAACGACCTGAAACAAACTTCAAGAGGAACTCAAAATAAGACTTTTTTCAATTTATGACGAAACCCAAAAATGCTTGCAAATATAGCTAAGATATGAAGCAATATAGGGACCAAAAGGGGAATAAGAGAGTTACCCTTGTAGCCAAGAAAGACAGCAGCTTCTGGACCAAGAAAGTGGCTCCTCAACCTCTTAAAATAAGCTCCAAGGTGCTTAGATGGATGATGGAGAAGTGTGGTTGTGAGGTATAGTGCAATGGGGCCAAGAACCTAGCACTTTTGGGACCAAAATAGAGAGGTGTATAGAGATAGGTGTATGTATGCCTTGGCCAAAAATTTGAACCTTGCTAATGAGGGAGAGGGTTTCTCTTATAGAAGAACAAAGGTCCAAGCTTCTCTTAGAAGCTTGGAGCAAAGGTCCAAGCTTCTTGAGGAAGCTAAAGCAAAAAGGGTCAAGCTTCTTGAGGAAGCTAGAGCACAAGGGTCAAGCTTCCTCAAGAAGCCAAGAAAGGTTCAAACTTCTCTTAGAAGCTTAGAGCAAAGGGCCAAGCTTCTTTAAGAAGCCAAAACAAGAGTGCCAATCCTCCATACACGTGTATGGAGGATCCAGTCTGTGCCATCTAGCTGGTACAGCTGGAATAAACTCAGTGAGACAAAACTGCAGAGAGCTGGCCGACCAGTTCAAGTGGTCGGCCGACCACTTGCCCTAGTCGGCCGACCAGGGTCAAAAGGGTCAAGCTCATTTAGGTGGTCGGCACCCCCTAGGGAGGGTCTCCACACTTAATGCAAGCAAGTGGTGGTATGGGAGACCAGTAAATGTGGCTGAAAAGTCAGGGAGACCAGCTACCTGACAAGAAAAATGGCCGGCGGAGAAAGAGATGGTCTTCAAGAGAATTGCTAGTCTCCCACCCCCGTACCACCTTCCAAACAATGAAAATAGGGTCCATGCCAAAAATGAACCAAGACGGATGCAAGACGAGGGTTCGAGGACCAAAACGCGCAGCCGAGTGCCCCGAAAACAGGCTGTTAAGCAACGAAAGTGGCGTGCGACCACAAAGGTGGTCTCCTGGGCCACAATGTCCCTCTAGAGAGAGTAAGCAAGGTGTGTGCCAAAAACCATGCCAAATGGAGAAAGTTAAGCGGTCCCGAACCGAGGCGCACGGCCGACGGCTCCGAAAACCAGAAACTGGTCTCCAAACGGGAAAAGTGGCCTACGACCACGAAAAGTAGCTTGCAGCCACTGAGAGATGGTCTACGAGACCTCTCCCTCCCTTCGAGAAGAGAAAACAGAACCTGGTGCACAAACCGAGGCAAAGCACAAAGAGTCCCGAAGTCCGGATGCAAGGCTCTCAGCCGAGACTTCGAAACTTCAGAACGAGCACAATCATGCGCAATCACTGAGCGCTCAATCGGTGACGTCTGAGTCTTAAAGTCGGTCAAAAATGGGATGTCTACAAGGACCTATAGATAAAAGAGTCTCCATTAAGGACCTGTTGGGTAATAACCCTTAAAAATAGGACTGGCCTATAAAAATCCCTTGTTCTAATGGGGAGGTTTTTATTTTTATGAGCAAAGAGAAATAAACAATATAATAACAGAAGATATGGTCAAAATTTAATCATAATTTTTGAAAAACCCAATACATGTCATAGAATAATATAGCAAGTTGACCCGGACATCCAGTCACAAAAAAAAAAAAAAGAGTAAAAATATTAAATAAAAAATTTTATTAAAACAATAAAATAATAATGTTAACAAAGTAATATTTTATTGTTAATTAAAAAAAGCATTAGTAAATAAAAGACAAATGACTTATTATTATAGGAAATCAAAGTAAAATTTTAATATCACATTTAAATAGAGTATCAATAAACAAAATATAAAATACGTATTACCAAAACAAATCAAAGTAAAGTTAAGCTAACAACAAATAAAAATACAATTATTCAATTAAATTCAATAAAAAATAATCAGAAAAAACAAATTACCCATTGCTCAATTGTCAATCCCACTTAAAAAATCTTCAACAATTATTCATTTTTTTATTTAAAAATACAAACAAAATACATATCTCTTATATGACCGAAAAAAGAAAAAAAACAAATAATGATTGTGGTAAGTAAAGCTAAGGCTGGATCTATAGAAAAGCAACTAGATGGTGTAATTAGTAAAATTGACCAGAAAGAAGTCACTTTCTATATCCACAACTAAGACTATATAAATATCGCCCAATCTGTTAAAAACGCATCGATTCACATCAATCCGTACTAGTCTAACTATTAACTGCGGTTTAAACTTTAAAATTTATAATCCGTCAACCGAACCAAACCATTCTGCTCCGCTATAGTTAATACATATATATTTTTTAATTTCAAATGAAATATCAATATAAAAAAGTGCGTAAGAGAGATTTAAGATATGAAATTTATTACAAATTAGTGGTTATATATATGAAACATATTATGTAAAATTACTTTGTGTTATATATCTAAAAAATATTATACAAATTAGTGTTATATATTATGCAAATGTATGATAATTAGTTAGAATATTTTTTAATCCGTTAATTCGCCAAAAACCGCTTAAACCACAATTTATTAATCCGCTGATCCGCTAACCCGCTATTCGATTTGTAATTTTATTTTTAAACCGTCCAAACCGCACCATGCACACCCCTATCCACAATCACAATTTTGGTGGTGTTTGACAGAATTTTAAACGACTTTTCAAGGTTAGAAAAAGTTAAAAATGATAGAAACCTCAATTTAACCTAACACATATTTGTTTGTATTATATACCATAAATGCATATATTCCTATCCACCATATAAGGCCTTTTCAAGGTAAGAAAAAGTTTAAAATGATAGAAACCTCAATTTAACCTAACACATATTTGTTTGTATTATATATCATAAATGCGTATATTCTTTTCTACCATATACGGCCTATCTATGATAGGAAATGAACATGACCTATCCAAAATTGCTATGTCTGGTTTATATTTTTAGAAATTATTTGTAGATAGATTTTTGTTTGTTGTTATTTATTTATTTTTAATATTTTAGTCATTTTTTAAAAAAAAAATTATATATCAAAGTTAGATACTTCTGAAAAGTAAAAAATAATAATTAAAATATAAAAAAATTAAAAGTAAAAAATAATAATTAAAATATAAAAAAATCACTAAAAACAAATAAAAACCCGAACAAAAGTGGACACAGATTTTTCGTTTGAACTTTTGCTTATTTTTAGTGATTTTCAAAAAAATATTTTAGCCAATTTGTTTTACTTTTTAGATGCATCTTGATTAGGTACACTTAAAAAATATAAAAAAATGTATTAAAAATAAATAAAAACTTATCTAAAAATAATTTTAAAAAAATTAAATCAAACAAACACATAACTTGATCAAGAACTAATATCAAACTCAAGGACTGTTGTTATTACAAAAAGTCACAATCCATTCTTGCCATAACGTGATCAAGAAAAGAAAGAAAAAATTAAAAAAAATATTTTTGTTACAAAAATGCTAAAATTATTGGTTAATAATTATAAGGAAACAGAATATCTTCAATTTATCATAAATTCAACTATATAAGAGTAAACTCTGTTACTATGTCTTAAATGCATGTCTTAAGGCTATGTTTGTTTTATGGATTTGAGAAGGAATTCAGACAAAAATATAACTACACTAGTGTATGCTCGTGCCTGAATGCAGAGTATAAATAAAAATAAGTGAAAAAAAGGAAGAAACTAAGAAAAAAAAAATAGGAAGGAAAATAATAAAAAAAAAGGGGGGGGGGGGGGAAAAAAATAAAATAAAATAAAAATGAGAAATGTGGGATCATGTGATCATTCATGGGATCATGAGAGATGGTGGGTGAGAAAAGGAAAAGGTAAAATAGAGAAGCGGAAAAGTAAAAAATGTACATATAGGACATTTTTTGAAAAATACATCTTAGCTATTGTTTTGTAATTTGAATAGATTTGAAACATCCAAATGATATATGCATGATAAATATGTATGTTGTGTTTAATGGGACTTATTTTTGGAAAAAAATATTTGAGATTTATTAATTTATTTTTTTTTTATAATCTTTGCCCTAACAAGAAAGCCATGACAATAGACTTAACAATATATTTACAAGGGTAGATGTGATGACCCAAATTTTTTTTTAAAAAAAATATATATATATATATATATAATCACCAAACCACCTATACTTGATCATGGAAAGAGAGGAAATTTGAATTCTCTACCAACCAAAAAAAAGAAAAAAAGAAAGAGAATGGATGCTTTTATCATGAAAGGGAGACACACAATGATAAAAGAAAAGAGAAGGTGCTGGAGTGGGGTTCAAAGGAGGTGGAAGAAACTAATTGAAGAGAAAAATATACTCTCTCTCTCTCTCTCTCTCTCTCTCTCTCGTAAAGGAATATAAAAAGGAGGGAGTGGATGAAAGGGGAGCCACTTTTGTGCGCATGCATGTGATGTAGCTATCCAATGTCTGGACCTTGGCAGATTAACTTTAGCTTTAGTTAATTAAGTAACAATGAATCATCCATCTGTTAAAGAATGATTCAAAGTTTGACTTGGTCTTTTCAGGTTGTTAGTAGTGTCCGTATTTTTCTGAGTTTGTTTAGTCAATTGGGTAGTTGTTGCTGATATTATGCTAGTGGCTGTAGTGGGTCTAAGTTAGTGCCTTAGTGGTCCATAAAATTCTGTTCTGGTAGCTTAGTTTGTAAGCCTATAAATAGGCACATTTGCTTCAGTATTTGATGAATTGAATAAGAAAAACAGTGAGCTCACTCTTTGCCTCTGTTTCTGTGATATTCTTACCTCTGTTTTTGTTATTCATTTTTTTTTTTTTCAGAGGCAAAGAGTGGATGGAGACGAAAGTGAAGATGAAGAGAAAAAGGAAGAGGTGGTGACTAGGGAGTACACCATCAACCTCCACAAGCGCTTGCACAGCTACACATTCAAGAAGAAGGCTCCTAATGCCATAAAAGAGATCAAGAAATTTGCCCAGAAAGCCATGGGGACAAAGGATGTGAGAGTGGATGTGAAGCTAAACAAGCACATCTGGAGCAGGGGCATCTGAAGTGTCCCAAGGTGGATTAGAGTTCGGATTGCTCGAAAGAGAAATGATGATGAAGATGCAAAAGAAGAGCTCTACTCTCTTGTTATTGTTGCTGAAATCCCAGTAGAAAGGCTGAAGGGCCTTGGTACCAAGGTCATTAATGAAGAGGATTGATTCGTCAATACCTTCCTGAGAGTTTTGCGTAGTGTTGATTGTTTTGAAACTCGTTGAGTTTTCCTGATATTTGGTTGGTTTTATTGCTTAGAGCATAGACTTCAGTGTCTTTGTTTTGGTTGACATAATACAATTAGTGTATCTACTTTGTGATAAAAAAAAAAATAACTCGCTTAAGAGTTTTTGGGTGTATTGCTTATGCTTTGGTAAATTCTCAATTTTTTCATAAACTTGATGAAAAATCTGAAAAATGTATTTTCATTGGTTACTGTACACAATCCAAAGCATATAGATTATATAACCCTCTTAGTGGCAAGTTTTTAATTAGAAGGGATATAGTATTTGATGAAAATGCAAGTTGGGATTGGCGTGGAAGTGATGAGAAAATGCAACAACAGGTCCCTATGTCCATTGGAATCTCTCCAAATGAAAGTCAAGTGCCAATTCCTACAAGTTCATCCGGTTCCTCTATGGCGTCACCAAGTTCACCAAGGAGAGACTCTTCGTCCACTCTTGAAGAGTCTTCGGATGAAACACCACCCAGAAAGTTTAGATCCTTGAGAGACATTTATGAGTCTTGTCAATTTGCTCTTACTGTTTCAAATCCTATGACTTATGGAGAAGCAGCTACAAAAGAAGAATGGCAAAGAGCAATGGTGGAAGAATTGACAGCAATTGAAAAGAACAGAACATGGGAGATGATGGACTTGCCGGAAGGCAAAAATGCAATTGGTTTGAAGTGGGTATTTAAGACGAAATTTGGTGCAGATGGAAGTATACAAAAGCACAAAGCTCGGCTTGTGGCGAAGGGATATGCACAGCAACATGGTATTGATTTCGAAGAAACTTTTTCTCCAGTAGCTCGGTTTGAAACTGTGATAATTATTTTAGCATTGGCTGCACAATTACAATGGCCTGTTTATCAACTTGATGTGAAGTCAGCATTTTTAAATGGAGATCTACAAGAGGAAGTTTATGTAACTCAACCAGAAGGTTTCATGATTGAAGGCAAAGAGACAAAGGTGTACAAGTTGAGAAAGGCGTTGTACGGATTGAAGCAGGCTCCTTGGGCATGGTATAGCAAAATTGATGGATACTTTCAGCAAAATGGATTCTTGAGAAGTAAGAATGAGCCCATTCTCTACGTGAAGAAGGAAGGCAAAAATGATTTCATCATTATTTGTCTTTATGTTGATGATATCATTTATACAAGCTCCTCTAGTTCTCTTGTGGCTGAGTTTAAATCATGTATGATGCTTGAGTTTGAAATGTTTGATATGGGTTTGCTACGTTATTTTCTTGGCCTTGAGGTCCAACAAGCAGAAGATGGGATTTTTATTTCCCAATGAAAATATGCCAAGGATCTTCTTAATAAATTTGGCATGCTTAATTGTAAACCAGCAACTACACCTATGAATATCAATGAAAAATTGCAATGTGAAGATGGGGCAGAAATGGCTGATGCTAGAAGATTCAGAAGCTTGGTTGGTGGTTTAATTTATCTAACCCACACTCAACCCGATATTGCATTTTCTGTTGGTATGATTTCCAGGTTTATGCAACATCCTTCAACGCTTCATTTTGGAGCAGCGAAGCGGGTCTTGCGTTACATCGCTGGAACTATGGATTATGGGATTTGGTACTCAAAAGTTTCCAATTTCAAATGATGTGTGGTTCGTAGACAGCGGCTGTTCAAATCATATGACGGGGATGAAATCCTTGTTCAAAGAGCTTGATGAGACACAGAAGTTGAAGGTGCAGCTTGGAAATGCCAAAGAAATGCAAGTTGAAGGGAAAGGTACAGTGAGCATTAAAACTACCCATGGTACCATAAAGCTCTGATACCAAATTTGTTGGAGATAAAAAATGAATAACAAAAACAGAGGTAAGAATATCACAAAAACAAAGGCAAGAGAAAGCAACAAAGATCTTTTGTGACAACAAGGCAACCATCTTTATGACAAAAAATCCAGCGTTTCATAGCAGAACAAAGCATATAGATATTCGTTTCCATTTCATTCGTGATTTGGTTGTGAAGGAGGAGATAACTTTGAAGTACTGTAGCACTCAGGAGCAACTGGCTGATATACTAACGAAGTCTTTGTCGAAAGAAAAGTTTTTCTACTTCAGAGCTTTCCTTGGTGTTTGCAACTTTGAATCAAGGGGGCGTGTTGAAGAATGATTCAAAGTCTGACTTGGTCTTTTCAGGTTGTTAGTAGTGTCCGTATTTTTCTGAGTTTGTTTAGCCAATTAGGTAGTTGTTGTTGATATTATGCTAGTGGCTGTGGTGGGTCTAAGTTAGTGCCTTAGTGGTCCATAAAATTCTATTCTGGTAGCTTAGTTTGTAAGCCTATATATAGGCACATTTGCTTCAGTATTTGATGAAATGAATAAGACGAACAATGAGCTCACTCTTTGCCTCTGTTTCTGTGATATTCTTACCTCTGTTTTTGTTATTCATTTTTTATCTCCAACACCATTTGAACTAACTATACTGGCACGACTAGTATTGTTCTAGCTGGTATCGTTACACCTGTCTTAAGATTGAAGTCATGTTTTAGAGAACATCTTTGTAGCAAGGACCCAGCTGGAAGAAGCCGAGCAGATTCATATAGAGTAGCCAATAAAAGAGCATCTGCTTGTCACTTTGTTGGTCTTGACTTGAGCCATTATTCGCTTCATCTCAATTTATTATTATAGGTGTCTTGGGGTCTCCTTTCAGTCCTCTGATCACATCTATATAACTGTTGCATCTTGTAAGCTTGGGAAGTGATGCTAACCAGTTTAATCCATACTGTGTTCTCCCAAAGAGCTTGCACTGCCTCGCTATGAGATTGATGGAAGAGCGTATTGTGCATCCAGAAAAGTACTTGGACGAAGGGAAGTCGACGCCTCCTGAGTTAGAGGATCCAAGCCTTTTCCACTATGCAATTTTCTCTGTTAATGTTATTGCAGCGTCGGGTATGGTGAATTTTTTGGTGAAGAACCAGAAGGAGTCATAGAAGAACGTGTTTCATGTTGTGACTGATAAGATGAATCTTGGAGCAAAGCAGGTTATGTTCAAGATGAGGGATTATAATGGAGCTCACATTGAGGATGATAATAATCATGTACAAACAACCAGTGGTGGCGGTGAAGTTGATGGAATGCACGATTCTGTTTCTTCCCCTACTGCAATGGCTCACTGTCAAATGATTCATGTCATCCTGAAACTTCTGTATTGAGGATTTATTCTGAGACTCAGGATGTTGTAATATCTTCTAATTTAAGGCCTTCAGATTGTATCGGGAAGGGATCAACTGGTGTTGTGGGTATGATGCTTCTAAAACCAGACCAAAACTTGCATGCTCCATTTACGCAGGATGCACCACTTATGACAGAAGACATGCATTGAGGAACGACTCAATGCTGTAGAAGCCTTGGGTTCTTCATTTGTGTATGTATTATGACTGTGGTGAAGATGGCCATTGTGGGCATGTTATTGATACACATATACATTGATTTATTATATAAATTAGCTGACATAGACTGGGACAACCTTGGTTTTTGCACTTAAGCTTACTGATTATATGTATATCATGAAATTTTCACAAGGGCAAAGCTTTACTAAAGGTGAATTACAACGTTTTGGGAACATTGAGTTGAGCCCATCTGATGGGGAATTAAATTATGGGCAGTTACCAAAGTGAAAAAGTTGGTGAGAGTAAAGTTTTGACCGATAAAGATTAAAATCCAACAAGATCGAAAATTTGGATTTTGGCGTGTTTCCTCGTCAAATTTGAGGTAGGGATTTTCTACACTCTAATATGGTTTTTAGCTTAGTTATTTGCTATTGTATATAGATGATGAGATTTGGTTGTGGTTTGGACAAACCTAAGATTTGGATTTGAAATTATAAGAGAGGGGTTTCTCGATTTTGGACTCTATTGTGAATATGGGGTTTTGAAATGGGGTTATTTGTGTATAATTGATGAAATTGAGTCTTGGGGTTGTTATTTGAGAAAGAGGAAAAAATGCCCTAATTGGGATTAAATGAATTGTTTGTCAAAATAATGAAATTAATTGTGGGAATATATAATTGGATTGGAAATGATGAAATTGGGTGGAAATGTAATTGAATGGTGTAGTTGGATTGATAAAGCACTCACCTATGGAAGATGTAATAATTTATCTGTTGATAGATTTATTTACCTGTTTAGTGATAATTGTTTTGGGCTATTGGTAGAGGATAGCCATGATTGTTGTAGAACCGCATGATGATTAGGTAAATTGAAACTAATCAACTGAATTATGTCATTGAATATGACGGTTGGATTAACACATTGAATATGTGCTATAATTGATCATTGTATATGATAATGTATTTAAATACATTGTATATGTATGTTTATTGGGAGGAGATAGGGGATGTATTCCATATGTGATTATGTTTATAAATACATTGCATATGTATATTTGTTTGGGAGGAGAAAGGGGATGGACTCCATTTAAAGCAAGTTGGCCGGACTGTCCTGGGTGAAAGACCCGAAATTTTATATATAAATGGGTGCCGATTCCTTCGGACAAAATATCTGTAAAATGACAAGATTGAAGTGTTTATGTGTGTTTTGCCAAATTGGAAAACCGTTGAGTTGTAGTCTCATTTTGGGTGTTGAAAGATAGTGAATTTAACTCATAAATTGAGTAGCATATATGAACTGGTAGTGAATTGAAGGAAAATGAAATAAGAATGGTTTTAGTAGCATAAGGATATGCAGGCCTTGTGGATGTTTCCATATCAGTATTGTTTATGTACGTGGTATTTATACTTTTGCTAAACCTCATAAATTGTGTTAGATTATTTCTATTGGGCTGTTGGCTCACCCTATACAAGAATATCATTTTCAGGTGTAGGTGAGATGTTTCCTCCAAGGCAATAGCATGGATGGACTTTCAAAAGCAAGGGCTTCTTATTTATGCCTTATGTGTGCATGTTTGTTATTTGTAAAGCCGATGGCTTAAGATGTATGAGTGAGACTCAATTTATGTAACCAAGCAATGACTTGGAAAGATATGAGCCTACATGGCATTTGACTGGTTATTAAACAATGAACTCTGATATATGAAAGTATGTTGTTGCTCATTTTTATTCCGCATATGAGTTATCATTATTGTACTATTTTGGGGGCGTTACAATAGAGGAATTTGTTGGGACTCCTGGGAGTCCTAGAATGAGCAACACTGAATCAATATGTAGGAAAGAAAGTCCATAGTTCACATAAGCTCTCAACATATATTATTGAATTTCATAGTTAATTAAAAAATTCAAGTCGATAAGTGATAAGTCAATCCAATATATATTAAGATCAACTTTTTTATTTTTTACTTATTTTTTATGTAAGAATCTTCACCCATGTTTCAATAATTTGTCCCTCATGTGTGAATCAAACATCGGGACTAGTCTAAATTCTCCTCGAGTCTGATCTATCATCAACAATTTCACAACATATTATAGGCATTCTATCTTAATTCTAATCTATTACTCTCTGACACCATCTCTAATCCAAGCTACTCTCACATACTATGTTGCGGGTTCATTAGTTGTATGGATTTGAATTTTACTCTATCAAGATTTACTTATAGATTGTTCTATTCCATCGGGAGACTTTGTGTAAGCCCACCAACATGAGTTCAACAGAGCGAATCCACCCAAACGACGTTGTCCACAGGAAAAAATGATAATTCCAATAATTTTGCCTAATTTTTAGGTGTATTTGGGAATGTTTTGGGAAGTAATTATTTTTAACAAAAATTATACAATAGTCCCAGAGTATTAGGTGGTCATACTCTCTTACTAATCACCATTCATTATGCCCCTCCTCATACTTATCAATCACCTAACACAAATAATCAATATTTCACATTCTCTACCAATCATAGTATTATGGAACACCCACTACAACATATAAGAGTTTTAGAAATTAAATATTTTGGTCTCTAAAAATGAAATTTTTGTTGCAAAAAATATTTAAGGACTAATTTCTATCGTCATGAAGATAGTCGTTAAAAAATTGTCCCAAAAAGTCAAAAATAAAGCTTTTAGCGAAAAATTTTGAAAATATCACTAATAAACAGACTTTTAGAGACAAAATAATTTAGTCTCAAAATGATTTATTTTTTGAGACAAAAAATTTGGTCTCAAAAGGATAATAATTCATTACTAATATCCAATTTTTGTTGTTAAAAATATAATAATGACACTTTTCGCAGCAAAAATATTTAGTCTCTAAAAAATAATTTTGTCTCTAAATTTTGATTTCTAAAACCTTAATTTTTTGTAGTGACCACGTGACCTTACTCTCGAACTACCGAATTTTTAGTTAGTTAATTTTTTACAAAAATACGGGAAATTTTTTTTAAAAAAAGGTAAAGTTTTTAATAATAATTTTTTTTGACATTTTAGCTATTTTAATATGTCTTCCCAATACCCTTGATCTCTTATTTATGTACTCACTACAAATCTTTCATTAAACAATAACGTTCCTAACTTTGGATCTTGCATTAATTTTGACAAATAACCTCTACATGGTTCATAATTGCAAATATGTAATTGCTACATATGTACAATTATTTGTTTAATATTATTTTTAATTAAGATAATAATTCACATTATTGCACAAATGTGATTGAAACTATATAATCAATTGGAAAAATGATACAAAATTTCAATCAAACTTAACTCATAACCCTTCTAGATTATTCTTAATCGCAAATATGCAATTAGGATATATGTATAACTTTTTCTTAACTAAGATAATAATTCGCATTATTACAGTTGACAAACGTGATTAACATTCTATAATCAATTTGAAAAATGGTACAAATTTCAATTCAACCTAACATAGAACCATATTCTTAAGAAAAATGATATACAAATCCACGTTCTAGACCTATTTTCTAGACTCAATGATGTGTAAGTAATATGATTAGTTGATGATTAAAAGAAAATCTGAGAAAGAGTGCTATTTTTAATATTCTAATTGATTTTCACATTACTGAACTTAAAAATTGAATTTAATTTTTAGTCTTAAATATCAATGCTTTATTTTTAATCACAAATGTGCAATCGCTACATAAGCATAACTTTTTATTAACTATGATAATAATTCACATTATTATGATAAACAAACGTGGTCCTAATTATAATTAATTTGGAGAGAAAAAAATCATATGAATTTCAATTCAAGCCATATTTGTTTGTATAGAGTCCACGTGTCATAAAAATTAGAAGTTAAAATCATAATATAGAGATTTGAGCTTAATTTATAAAAAAAGAGATTTGATTAAAACCCTCTCATAATAAAATTTTAATGTATTAAAGATAAGTATAAAATATTTTTCTTGAAAAATCTAACAAATATCACTGTTATCAAAATATTAAATTTTAAAATAATATAACTTTTGATATAGATGGTGGTTTTTAATAAAATTAATATTTTTAAAATTCTCTTATCAAGATCTATCAAATAAGAACAATATTGACTTTAAAAAAATTTAAAACAATTATTACCGTTGAAATTGATGTAAACAGTAATAGTAACATGTTACTCTGTTTGATAGTAATATGTTATTCTGTTTGACAATAACATGTTACTTTATTTGACGGTAATATGTTACTCTAATTCACAGTAACATATTACTGTGAAAATATTGTCTAAGAAAGAAAAAAAAAAAATTTATTTTATCTTTACTTAATTATGTGTTTCTCCTTAAGAAATTTATGAAAAAAAATAAATTTAACTGTCATTTTCATCTAACAATGATCTAATGGAAAAAATTTTGACTAAATTTCCCCATTAAAAATTAAAAAAGACAAAAAGAAAAGAAGTCACTATTATCCATTGTTATCAAACTATTCAAAGGGACGAAATCAAAAGGTGATTATCAGCCATTTCTATAGAAACAAATGCCTCTAATCTATGAGACATGGCCCGTGCACGCATCTGATATCAATTTTTTTGGAGGGGAATTTTTTTTAAGATTTTTAATATTACGATTTTATAAAATAAAGAATATATAATATTTTCATAATAATTAAGCTCTCTCAATATTTTCACAGAGAAAATTCGACTCAGAGAAATTTTGGTCCGGACACAGAGAAATTTCTCCGACATGATCACAGAGAAATTTTGAAATTTCTCTGGTATGATCACTACAAAAAATTAAAGTTTTAGAAACCAAAAGTTATGGACAAAATTATTTTTTAAAGACAAAATATTTTTGTTGCAAAAAGTGTCATTATATTTTTAGCAACGAAATTAGACATTAGTGATGAATTATTATCCTTTTAAGGCCAAATTTTTTGTCTCAAAAAATAAACCATTTTGAGAACAAATTATTTTGTCCATAAAAGTCTATTAATTAGTAATATTTTTAAAATTTTGTCGCTAAAAACCTTATTTTTTACTTTTCAAGACAACATTTTAGCGACTATCCTCGTAACGATAAAAATTGGTCCTTAAATGTCTTTTGCAACAAAATTTTTACTTTTAGAGACCAAAACATTTTATCTCTAAAACTCTTATATGTTGTAGTGGATCACAAAAAATTTTATCGAAGGACCAAAGCTAATAAATATATATATATATATATATATCTTAGACGGGATGCTTCAGTAATTCCCCCCTCCCCCTCCCCCTCCCCCTCCCCCTTTCCCCTTAATGGGCCTACTATCATTGATATTAATTTGATAAGTAAATTACATTTAAACTCCATTAACTATTATTGAATATCACTTTATTCCTGCATTTATGATTTTCTATATAATTTTTTTATTTAAATTGGGAAGAAAAATTTCACTGCAAAATTGATAAAAAAAAATAAAAAAATAAATCGAATCAATCCAATATAGTGGTATCACAAGATTTTAAATATAAATAAGCAACCTCTATAGAATGAAGATTCATGCCTTCATAGAGGAAGAGAAAGGACTCTTACAAGAGAGGGAAATAAAACTTCCACACATAAATAATTATTAGATCAACAAACTAAGAATTAAGAAAACCAAACAAGAAAAAAAAATATCAGATCTAAGTCATCACCGTACTCATCCAAAACTCCATTACTCTTTTAATTTGGAATCTGAAGACCCCACATCTGCTGGTTAAGATAAAATATTAAAGTTAAGGTAGTCGCCTAGTGTGATGACCCCGACCTCCGTACTATTATATTATATTATTTCAATAAGCTTAATTGCATGATCGTATATTTAATTGTGTGACTAAATGCTTAATTTTGTGATTATCTGTTATTATATGGAATATATGCTCACTTAACGACTTAGACTCAAAAATTGAAAGTCCAAATAGTTTCAGAAACCAAAATTGACTAGCCCAATAGACTAATTAGAATATTTAGAATTTTATGACAACTTTAATTGAAATTTGATTCGGATCAAAATAATTAGAATAATTGATTGAAATTAATTAAAATTATGTGAAATTGATTAGTTCTAAACAAGCTTAATTAACTTAAGTTAATTACACCATATATAAGCCAACTCATGACTTGAACTCACATAATATACATACATGAGCTGAGATTTGAGAGAAGAGAAGGAGAATCACTCTAGATAGAGAGGGAGAGAAGCTTATGTGGGAGACTTAAAGATTTGAGCGAGGACTTCACTTGAACTTAATTCTAGGTATGATAATTACACTCAATTCTTGTAGATAACCCATAGAGGTATTGAATTCACCAAGACATGAGGCCTCTTGCATGAATTTAGTAAGTATATGCTAGAATCATCATAGTTATGTAAGGTTTGAGCATGATCATGTACATGCATGCATAATTGAGTTTGAAATTCATTAAATTTTTACATGCATGGTATTTGATCATGTTTTGAAATAAGAGAATTCAAGTTAAGACATACATGGTTTATAACTTACAATTTGAGATCAAATTTGAGAAAATGGTTCATGATTTTGAGTGATTGGTTTCAAATTGAGAGTGTTTTCATGTTACATAATGTTTTTTCATGTTTTTGTACCCAACTTGCAAGCTTTGAGCCTTTGGAAACATGTTTTGAACTTCAAACACAGTCTTGGAAATTCCAGAATTCATCCAGTTTGCTCGAGCGCTGGAAGTGGTGCTCGAGTGTAAAAGTTAAGCTTCCAAAAGTTTTACAGACGATTGGACGGTGGCTCAAGCAGCAAAAGTTGCGCTCGAGTGAACCCTATTTTGCATTACTCATGGCCTAAGCAATAGAAAGTTGGCTCGAGCCTAAAAATCAAGCAACCAGTACTTTTACAGATTTTGTAGACTGCTTGAGCGACCAAAGTTGCGCTCGAGCGAAAACCCTGTTTTCAACAATTTTTGACTAACTCTTTTTTTTTTTTTTTTTTGATCAGTCAAAGAAAATTCCATTGATGAAAAAAAAATGTACAACCATAAGGATTACATCAACAGATTGGAGGAAATGCAAAGAGCATCACAATAGGCCAGCACCATCCCAACTATGTTGGCACTGTGAGGACTACCCGATCATCTGCTAGCACAACCCCAAGTTGGTGAGATACCAACAAAGAAACATTACACCACCAAAGCAAAACAAACTGGGCTATACAGCCAAACTACAAGCAAGCTATACCTAACTAAAAACACCAAAGCTCCTCTCAAGCACAACCTAACCTAGCTCAAATTAAAGATAAAATCATTAATTGAAAAATGAAAGTTCTTCAGGTGTGGACTCAACCATAGAGCTAACCTGGTCTTAATCAACTCACACAACCCACCCCTGTTTAGAGTAGATGACTTGAAGATACATTTATTTCTAATTTTCCAAAGTGACCACAATATAGCTAGTGGAATAGCATTCCAAATTTTCTTTTCCAGCTTTGTCATCTTCCCTCCTGCCCACTGTAGACGTCCCCGAACGTCCCGGGAAAAATCCCGTTTTGTTCATTGGGCTCACTACAGTTCGGACTCAAATGTCATGGTTCTGAATCTAATCTCGCAAAATGCAATACGAGATCGATAAATCACCAAAGAATCCAAATCCGGCAAATCGTTTTGAAAAACTGATTTTAAGAAAGAAGTGCCAAACATGGACTGCTTTGCCAGATACAGAGTCGCCACCTAAATATTTTATTTTGGGGGAATTTAGGAAACCCTGACTCGTGCCTAAGGCCACGTGTCCGTCATCACCAAAGTTGCCTCGGCTCGGGAACTTGGGTATGATTGGGGAAGGTCATGCAATGAGCACCCCCGCTCGCCCGATCAAAAATCGGCCACTACTAAACATGATATCGAGTTTTTTGAAAACACATGTGTTCTTATTCCGGTTTATTAGCCTAGAATTACTATGTGATGTGCACCACATACAAGTATAGACTGGATCACCTGAATTGGAACAAAACACTTCATGTTTGTTTTTTGAAAGCGGTTTGCTACTCGCAAGTGGGCTAAAAGGTGGATTTTGCCATCCTCAAGTGGGCTTAGAAAACATGGTGATTTGCCACTCTCAAGTGGGTTTAAAACTCGCAATCCATGAATTGTTCCAATTCAGGTAATCCAACCTTCACCCACAGGCATTCAGGTAGTTATATCACATAAGCAAATAGCGTCATCGTAAGCATGCTATCATGGCAGTCACTCACACACATGCAAGGATGCTAAAGCATAAACACTCACCGAGTACTCCGTGGCAAAACAGAAACTAGTTAGTAATCAATGCATGATCCTAGTTCATGTTAAGATGGCTAGTGCAACACATGCAAAATGCAACTAAGATAGGCTCGACTATTCTAAGATGGCATATGAGATGCTACAGATAACACGTATTGAACTTAGAATTGAAATACAATGCAGTTAGTATGATTCGCCGAGCCCGGTGCATGCAACACAGATGAATGAATGCAAACATGCGAACATATAGATGCTAATTGAAACATGCCCTAAAACTAACCATCGAAAGCAAGTAAGTAAAAGGGAAAAAGACATGGGGTTGAAAGACATGCATCACACACGCACACACTTATTACAACATTGCCCTCTCTCGGAGGGTCCGAATAAATAATACAGAACCAAAATGAATAACAAATTACAGTTAATTATTACACAACACTAATTAAGCAATGAAATAAGCATGCAAATGGACTGTCCCAGCTCTACTTTTGATGACAAAGAATGCATGCATGCTCGAGTCGCCTTGCCGAGAAATCCATCGCGATGCTCCGACTCGCCTTTGTTTGCAATTGATTTTAGAAACTTGCACAAAGCTCCATAGAGATGAAACTCCACCCTGGGAAACTGTGGGAGGGCTGCCGACCAGCCATTGGCCAAGGATACCACCTGCCGACCACCCTTTGTTGTGGAGACCAAAAAAGGTGGTCGGCTTGCCAGAAAACCTGGTCGGCCGACCAATTTCCTCTCCTGGTTTCTGGTTTTTCTGCAATAAAGGCAAGAGAAAGAGAAGGCAAGGTATTTTCAACATATGTTTGCATGACCACTCTCCCCATCCTTGCACAAGCTCAAGGGAGTGTAGTCCTCGATCCTCGAACCACCAATCACGCATCCCGATGCATGATGGTCGAGGAGTCGAATTGCACGACTCAATGTGACATGAATGCACATATGAACACCTAAAGCCAACAACTCCATCATGGGTAGTCAAGAGTGTCGGCGACCGGGAATTGAGGCACGTTTCGTCACTTTGAGTACAAAACCTTCCTCGTTTCCCGTGTTTGGACTAACTCCTATTCCAAACACAATGCAACAAACAATGCATGCACAAATGCAACTCTAGCATGCAATCCTAATGCAATGCCACTTAGTCATGCAAACATGCAAGGGACATGATAGCATACACAATGTCAATATGGAATGCAACATGAACAACCTAACAAGGCTAATGGCATGCACAATGCACGATGCTAATGCACATACACACTCAATGCAAGACAATCATATGCATGCATCAATATGACAAAATGAGACTAGCATACACAATGCGAATGTCAAATAGCATACTCAATGCGACGAACTACATGGCATGCGCAATGCTAAGTGGACTTAAACCAAGATAGATAGGCCTCAGCCATGTCCAAGTCAGTGGCCAAAATGATGCAAACAAGGCACCGAAACTCATGCAAACATGCACAATGCAATGGCCCCGAGCCTAAGGCACAAAACACCACTCCACAAAAGCATTGAAAGGATGAATTATGGCATACAATGGCACATGTTCCAGCTCTGATATGGCATACAAAATGGCTCCGAATCATGCAAACAACTCACACGATGCATGTTGGAAGGCTCAAGTACCGAAACTAGTGAAGCGCATTACACTATAGGTATGCAAAGCAAGGCTCAAATGGCCAAACCAACTCCCAACAGACCCTATGCAGGCCCAAAACAGTAGCAAAATGGGCTAAGATGATGGCTTGAAAGGCACAAAATTGAAGCTCATGCAATGGCTCATAAATGGGGTATAATGATGCAACTCTCAAATGCATTGAATGAGTGCTAAACATGAGACTATGGCACAAGTATAAGTTCTGAAATATTATGCTCAATGATGCCAAGACATGAAAATAGCTCAAGTTAAGCATGCAAAGGACCTCCAAACTCAAAGCTAGTCAATGGTATTACACAACAAGTATGCATGGCAAGCATCATTCGACCAAGGGACCACAAAACAAAGCTAAGGCAGCCCAAATCATGAACAAAATCAGTTTAGAGCATGGCCAAAAGGTGCTAGAATGGAGGGCCAAAACAACATGCATTCTAAGCTAGTAAGCATGAGTTACACTACAAGCATATGAAGCATGTGAGGGACTACCAAACCAGCCAAAAAAAGAATCATGGCAAGCCAAATGATGGCAAAAAACCCACTGAAACATGACTGATACATGCAAGAATGAGGTGTTACTTTGATAAGCTATGCAAGGGATTATTCTACACATGCAAGAGGCAAACAAAATGGGACCAAACCAGCCATGGACAGAGGCTAGGCAGGTCCCGAAATTCACTAAAAGGTGCCTGAAGTAGGCTTCCAAATGATGTAAACATGTGCACCTTTGATAGGCCAAATATGCTAGTAAATAAGACAACAAAAGAGAGGGTCACCCCTCTCTGATTTAGGCCCTCAAAACAACATGCCAACCACTGAAAATCTGCTGGATTTCAGTGGCTAAAAGGCCAAGCAAAGATTGAATCAAAGGCCTTAAGGCATGGCATAAAACAAGGCCAAAACAAGCATGCAAGAGAGTAAATGACCTTTAACACCAAAGGAACCTTAAACAAACATGCTAAGGACCTTAAAAAAAAACTTTTTTCAGTTGACAACAAAGCTTAAATAAGCATGCAAGTATTGCTAAAACAATGATCAAGATAAAGCTTAAAAAGAGGGAAAATGAGTTACCCTTGGAGCTCAGCAAAACCAACAGCCCTCCGGACCAAAAACCAAACCTTTGAGACCTCTCAAGGCCCTCCAAGAACTCAGTAACAATGGTGGAGGTGTTAGGCTATGAGGTGGTGTGCAATAGGCCAAGAACAAACACTTTCTAAGCCTAAGATATAGAGACAAGGAGAGATATAAGCTTGGAGCCTTAGACAAATTTTTTCAACCTGTGGAAAAGAGAGGGAGACCCTCTCTTATAGAAAAACATAAGCTAAAGCTTCTTGGAGAAGCTTACAGCTTGGATCCCATCCTTCTATACACGTGTATGGAGGATGCAGTCTGTGCCCTCCAGTTAGCACAGCTGGCATCCACAGACTCTTTAAAATCTGTAGGAAGGCCGCTGACCAGTTAAAGTGGTCGGCCGACCACTTTTTCTAGTTGGCCTGCTACTTTTTCTAGTTTTTTAGGACAAAAGTCTCCAAGGCCAAAAAGTGGTCAGCTAGTGTCCAAAATGAAGCCCCAGAAGTTAGCTTTCCAATGGCACCAACCTTGTATCAAAATTCCAACTGTGCAAAAAGTTATGCCTGTTTTGGTGAAGCCGCGCAGATTTGGTCCAACCAAATTGATGCCCTACTTCAACCAACCATATCTCCCCCGTCTGAACTTGGCTTTAGGAGATTCTTGAGTGCAAAATGAAGCCCCAGAAGTAAGATTTCCAATGGTGGTGACCTCATAGCTAAAATCCAAGTGTATAGACAGATAGGCATGATTTAGCGAGGACTGCTCGGCTCTCTCTCTTAGCGATTCAAACCCACCTTCTTCTTCAACTTGGTTTCTTCCCTCTTCTCCAATTTTCCTCAACTCCAAACCCCTAAACAAGGTGTTTTGAAATATTTTTCAAAGATTTCATCTGTCTTTCATTCATTTCCACTTTGTTCTTGCTCGGTTTACCGAAAAGCGCAACATTTAACGAAATGCGAGCGTCGGAACATCGTAGGAACTTTATTTTCAAAAAAATTTGAAAGAGAGGGTTTCAAGGTCTAAAATATTTTGATCAAGATTGTTTTGGTCCAAAAGTGGGGTGTGAGGTCGGGATTTGACTCTTCTCTTGCCGAAGAAACCGAACCTTTGCACTGCACAGCTTCCAACAGCAAGTAAACCATCAGTAATGCCCAAGTCTTAAGGGCGGTCAAAAATGGGGTGTCTACACCCACCATAATAGCAGCTGGTCCACAGAGCCTGGTAATGCCCCTTGCATCCCGTACCAATTCAGTATATCAGCCCAACCACTCCACACAAAGGGACAGCAGACTAAGACATGATTTACAGATTCAATATCAGCCCTACAAAATACACAGAGATTATAACCATTCACATTTAGCACACCCACTCTTTGTAGGAACTCCATCGTCTTAATTCTCTTTTTCCAAGCTAGCCACCCAAAAAATTGTACCTTAGAAGGAATATGCTTTAACCAGACCAATTTACTAATTCTAAGGGATGGGCCAAGATTGTCAATAACAAACTGGTACATTGCTGCTACAGAAAACTCACCTAAATTAGATGCTATCCAAACAGGCCTGTCTACCTGTTCTGGTCTTAACACAGGGCCTGCTGCGAGGTGGTTGAGTAGGTTCTGTAGTTCTAACACCTCCCACACATACAAATCTCTTCTGAATGATAGGTTCCATACACCAGTTGCATCTTTCCTGTCACAAATATCACTAAATGTATGTAGACACCCATTTGACCGTCCTCAAGACTGGACGTCACCGCTTGAACACTTGGTGATTATCCATGTTTGTGTTCGTTTGGAGTTCCCGGAGTTCTCGGCCCGCGCGCCTTGCCTCAGGACCTCCAAACTCGACCGTTTGCATCTGGTTTTGCACCAAACACTTGTGTTTTGCCTTGGAAGGGCAGGGAGTGCCTTGTCAGGCACCCCACATACCACCGGCTGTGGCTAGAGGCCACCGGCTGGCTGGTTTCTCCATCGGCACTATATTGTGCCGGTCGGCACTATTTTTGGCGAAATGACCATTTTGCCCTGCCGACTACTGTGCACTTGCTTTCTGGGATATTTTCAGACAGCTTTGTAGCTTTTGCTCCCCTCCATACACGTGTATGGAGGGGATACACTCCTTCCAAGCTTGTTTGACAAGCTTTACAATGCCTATAAGAGGAGAGCTCCTCCTCTTGGCTAAGGGTTAGCTCTTGAGAGTCAAAAACCAGAGCTTAGATACATATATCTCTGTCATATATCTATATCATCATCTCCCTCCCCTTGTGTGTGTGATCTAAGGTCAAAAGGTGTGATTTTGTCTTAGTTTTGCTCCTTTACACACACCATTACACCTTAGCTTGAGATTCAGAGACTTGGGAGGTTGATTGCTGTGGTTTTGAGCTGGTTTTGATCACTAGAGAGTGGCTAGAACCTTTGTGCTTCAAGGGATCTTCAAGGGTAAACACTTTACTTTTTATTCCCCTTTCTTGCAACAACTTTCTACCCTCTTTACTTTGTGTTTTTGGATCTGTGTTTAACATGTAAAAGTCTTGTTTTTACTTGTTCTTGAACCTTCATTAAGGCCTTTTTGTGGTTTGAGCAAAGGTCCATCTTATTAGGTCTTGTATGGCCATTTTTGGAGCCTTTGCTTAAGACCTTGTTTGCTTGGTATTCTTGGCCTCTCACCACTGAAAACCAGTGGGTTTTCAGTGGTGAGGGAGTTATTTTCGAGCCTCATTTAAGGGAGAGACACCCCTCTCCCCTTGGTCCTTTGCATGCCTTTGTCTTAGGCTCATAGCATAACATGTATGCATGCTTGTTTTAGCTTCATTTCAGAGCTTTATTATGTGTTTTAGGTCATGTTTGATCTCTGTTTTTAGTTGATTTCGTGGCCTCTTGCATGCCTCTCATGTTTGTTTTGAAGTGCTCTCTTATGCTTAGAAGTATGTCATGCCTTTGAGCCATGTTTCTTTGCATGTTCTAGCTTGATCTCATGAAGATATTAGCATCTATTTGTCATAAAAAAGGGCTGTGAGCCACTGTTCTTGACACTTTTGGTATGCTTAGTGTGTGTATTTTTGCATGTTAGGCTTGTAAGCCTTGCTTGTATGGAGCTCTAGCATGTTTAGCTTGTTTTGATCTATTGATTTGGCATCATATTAGACCCTATTTCAGTCCATTATCATGTCTATATGTTGGTATATGTGGCTTAGTTCATGCTTTAAAAGTATGCTCTTGTATGCTTAGGAATTGGCCTTGTGCATGCTCGCATACTTAGTGTATTTTGGACTATCAGATGATGGGTTTTGGGTGTACTTTGCATGCTTAAAATTTTTTTTTTGGTTGTTCAACATGTACCATGAGTGGTCATGTTAGTGGTGATGGGAAGCCTCTTGTTCATGCTTTTGTTTTGGGCCATTATGTTTGCATGTTTGCATACCATCTTGTCCATGATTTCAATCCATTTCGCCACTGTTTTCGGGGAGTTTTGAGGGCTGCCTCATTGTGCTTAATCCATCTTTGCATGTTTACATTATAGTTGTTGCATGCTTGATTAATGAGGCTTTGAATGCATGTTAGTCCTATGCTTAATTGGTCCCTCTTTGCATGACCTTTATGTCTTGTGTATTCTAGCATTTTGCATGCTTATTGCATTAGTCATATAGCATTTGGCATGTTTTGCATCTTTATGCCATATTACATTATTGATGCATGCTTGCATGAGTTGCATTCCATGGCTTGGTTTGGGGTTGTCAAACCAAGCATGAAGATTGAGAGGAGTTCACACTTTAAGTGGTGAAAAACTTATCTCAATCCTCATGTCACTAAGGCCCTTGACCTCCACATGATAGGGACTTAGTCTTCATTTGTTTGTGTTGCATGCATTTTACACCAAAATAGCAATCTTGGTCCCTTAGGATATCATGCATCAAATGCATAATTGGTAGCCCTAGAATCAAGAGCCATGCCTCCTTGAGTCCCTAAATATGATAGGAGGTATTGGACATGCTGACATATGCCCAAAAAACCATGCCTTGCATTGCTGTCTGCTGCTGCTGTCAAAATCTGTCCTCTGCAGGAATTTTCTGCCGGCCGGCAGTAAATAGTGCCGACCGGCACTATTTTTGTGCCGATAAACCTCACATGCAGCCGGTGGCCAATTCAAGAAGCCGATGACCCCCCCCCCAGCCGGTGTGGTACTACAGATCATTTTGAATGTATTCTGAGATGTTGAGAATTTTTGGAGAGGCAGAGCAGTAAAACAGAGGCAGCAGTGTTAGGGTGCGGCTTTTCCGGGCAAGGCGGATAGAGCACGCATCATTCACGCATCCCAAGGCAGGGCTGAGGCCCCTTTGCATTTATTTATTTGCTTTGATTTCAATATTTAGAATTTTGTAATAATTAATTTATTCGTTTATTTCTTTCGGGTCTGTATTATTTATTTATTCGGTCCCTCCGAGTGAGGGCAAAAATGTAATAAGTGTGGGTGCGTGGGCATGTATGTCTTCCAATCCTCATTTCTTTCTAACCCTTTTATTTATCCGCTTACAGTGGTAAATTAGGGCATTTTAAATTAGCATACCTTATGCAATGCATGCGTGCATTCATGCATTTGTCTACATGCATCGGGCTCGGCACATCATGCAAACTGCATTGTATTTCAATTCCAAAATTGAATACGTGATAGTTGTTGCATTTCATGTGCCATGCTTAGGATAGCCGAGCCTGTCTAGATTACATCCCTGTATGCGATGCATTAGCCACTTAACATGAACCAGGTCATGCATGTTTGCTAACCGGGTTATTTTTTTTGGCACGGAGTACAATGTAAGTGTTTTTGCTTTAGCATAATCACATGTGTGTGAATGTTTGCCATGACAATAGGATTGCCATGCGGCTAAATGCTTACGTGAGATAAACTGTTTGAATGCCTGTGGGTGGAGGTTGGATTGTCTGAGTTGGAACAACTCATTGAAATCCGTATTTTAGCCTACTTGCGGGTAGCAAAATCTAACACGTTTTTCGAGACAAAACGGATATGCAATGTTTATTTCCAAGTTAGGCAATCTAGTCTATACTTTTGTGTTGTGCGCATCACATAGTAATTCTAGGTTAATAATTGGGATAAGAACGCATAAAGTTTTCAAAATTGGATATCACGGTTAGTAGAGGCCGGTCTTCGGACCGGGCGAAAGGGGGTGCTCATAGTTGACCTTCCCCGATCGTACCCAAGCTCCCGAGCCAAGTCACTTTGGTGATGACGGACATGTGGCCTTCGGCACCGAGTCAGGGTTTCCTAAATTCCCCCATTAAAAAATATTTAGGTGGCGACTCTGTAATCTGGCAAAGCAGTCCATGTTTGGCACTTCTTTTCAAAAATCTGTTTTTCTTCAAAACGATTTGCCAGAGTTGGACTCTTTGGTTCGGATTTAGAACCGCGACACAAAAGGGAGTCCGAACTGTAGAGTGAAGCCCACGGGCGCGTCTACAATGTATCACTTTTCTCTATAGATAAACTGTAAAGGCCTGGAAACACATCCTTGAAGGAAAGTTGTTGACACCATTTATCAGTCTAGAAGATAATTCTTCTTCCATCTCCCACCTTCAACTGGTAATTATTTAAATAGAACTGTTGTAAGTTATTACTCTACTTATCAATAGCTATGATTCCTTTCCATACTGCTGAATGGTTACTGCCAGTACCAACAGATGGCAACCAACTTCCAACCTCCATTTTGTATTTGCTACAAATAACTCTCTTCCACAGAGCTCCATTTTCACAACCAAACCTCCACCACCATTTTAGTAATAAGCATTTATTAACCTCTCACACCTGCCTTATACCTAACCCTCTCTGCTCCATATTTTTACATAATTCCTTCCATCTAATCATGTGGATCTTTCTCTTTAATTCTGACCCTCCCCACAAAAATGAAGCTTGAAGCCTCTCAAATTCTTTACCAACCCCTTCAGGCATTCTAAATAGAGACAAATTATACACAGGTAATAAAGATGTCATAGTTTTAACAAGTGTTAATCTCCCAACAAAAAGACAGCAACCTTCTTTTCCACCCAGCCAGCCTATTTCTGACTTTATCCAAAACAAGTTTCCATGTGGCTTTCTTCCTTGGATTAGCCCCTAGGGGTAGCCCAAGGTATGTGAGTGGCAAGGATTTCATCTTGCAATTCAACACTGCGGCAAACCCAAGCAAAGTATCCTCTGGGACCCCTACCCCACACACAACACTTTTATGATAATTAATTCTCAATCCAGACAATATTTCAAAGCATCTTAATACTCTTTTCACATTTCTTACCTCTTCTACATCTGCTTCATAGAATAAGATGGAATCATCTGCAAACTGGAGATGAGATAGTACAACCCCATTTGAACCAATCTTCACACCTTTAATCAGTCCTAAGTCCTGTGCTCTAGATAATAAGATATGCTAACTTTCAGCAGCTATATTAAACAGGAAAGGGGACAAAGGATCTCCTTGCCTTAATCGCCTTTGAGGACTGAACTCTTCAGTGGGTGACCCATTAACAAGCACTGAGACCCTAACAGAGGTTACGCATTCCTTAATCTAGCTGGACCATTTAGCACCAAATCCAAACTTTGAAATCGTAGAGAATAAGTTGACTAACTCGTTTAAGTGCATACTTGCATCCTTATATCATTTCAAGATGTACATTGTTTGGTGTTTAGTTTTAATTTTTTGGGATTGCAAAACACTTGCTGGTGTGCTTACTAATTTTTTTATTTTTTTTGGATTATAGAGTTAACATGTGTACTATAGCTTTGGTTTGTGTGCTTTGCTTAGTTTTACAATTTTTTCTTGACTTTCTTAGCAGGTGTGTTTTTATTTTTTATTTTTGTGTTGACGCGCGGTTTATACTTTGGTGTTGATGTGAAGCTTACACTTTGGTGTTTGTTAATAGAAACGAAATGTCGATAATAAAATTAAAATATATTCTTAAGTTTTATTGGGCATGCCTTCAAGCACAGGGTTATTCCTAGAGTTTACACATAAAACCTTCAGGCACGGCCGATGGCTGTAATTGGAGCCTCCATTAAAGTACAAATATGCAAGAAGCCTAATTTGTTATTATTATTTGGGAATGTGGATTGGTATGTTGTGATAGAAACTATACTTCGAGCTTTGTTTATTAATTTTTTTCCTTCTTTTTTAGACTCGATAACTCAAGCAGTGCTTAAAGCTCAAATAATTACATTTTTTCTCATTTGTTTTGTTATGCATGTGTTGCAGTTGAATTGGGATTTTAATGAATCAATTTGATTTGGGTAATGCTTTACATTTGAATGACTTCTTTTTTCTTTTTCTGTTTTTTTTTTTTCTTTTTCTTTTCTGTCAATCACTCCATTCATCTTAGTAACAAAATGATTTTTTTTTCTTTAGTTCGTGTTTTTTTTTTTTTTTTTTTTTTTTTTTGAAAATGCTATACTCTATGGAGTATGGACATCCATGTTGATGATAATGAACTATGAAAGTGATTCGAGCTGTGACAAAGTCACCTAAGATATCGTTATTTTCTTTTAGTTATTCCGTGTATAATGGACATCCATGTATATTATCCCTTGCACTGTCTACAAACATTAATAGTACTTTGATTAATTATTTTCTTTCCTTTGTTTCGATTGCTATATTTCTATAAATCAATTTCTAATATCTAATTTCCTTGCTACAGTTCATTAATTTTTGACGCAGTTTTTAAAAAAATTATTGTTGACATAAATTGAAAAACTTCATTTTTTCTATAAAATTTTGTAGTGTTTCCAATATTAGGTAATCCATTATATTGTCATTGCTAACTTAGTTTTAGTTGCCAAATCCTTGGACACATTATTTGGAGTTTGGATTTACAGAAAAACAAGAAACATGAAGGGAGAAGCATGGGAACATGGTGGATACATCTATTTTGGATTGGAAGATTTAACCTAACAGGAAAATGTGCATAATGAAAAAAATAAAATAGAAAACATTGCAGATCTTAAGATAATATATATATCTTTATAAATTTTGAGTTACTTTAGGAATAACTTTGTGCTAAGTTATTGTCAATATTGAAATTTATGTTTAATTGCAAATGTTTTTTTTCCGTTCCCCGTATCTATCGTATTTGTTTTAATCCCCAAAACAAATCAAACCAAGCTTTAAGTCCCATCAAATGGAGTCGGCTACATGAATCTCTTTGTTTTAATCCCCATTGGAATAAAAGCTAACAAAATCATAGTGTAGTGCTTTTGTTGTCGCATTGTTCTTCCTACATGTAAGCTCATTTTTTTGTTAAGAGAAAATATGTGTGCTCATTTTTTTATCAAGTGCTTTAGAGGAGATAGTAAAAGTAGATGAGGAAAACAGGTGAAGAACATGGGAGCAGGTACCACAAGAATTAGCATATTTTTAGTAGTTACAAAGTTCATTGCTTACTATGTGACATGATTTGGAATACCAAACATAAGTTATTTTTTAAGGAAACGATTTTGATTTCTTTGTTAAGATTTTCCATTTAAAGTTTTGATAAATATGGAAGTGCCTTTCTCCCTTTAATAATTAGTTTTCCTAAATTCCAGTTTGCTTCTTTCTGCCATTTTCATGTTTTGTTGTGTCTTTTTGTTGTAGGTCATCAATTTATGGGTTTTCGATATAATCAAAGGTACAAACTCTAAACGATTTTTTATTTTATTTTATTACATCTGTTTCATTACTCAGAAAATTTTAGAAAATTTATTTTTTTTAGGTCTATTACTTATTGGGTCTTTTGTTGGATCTTTTGGTATTTTGTGCTTTCCCCCCCCCCCTCCCCCCACTCCTCTCCTCCTCTTCTCTTCTTAATCTTTCTTTCTTTTGAATATGGTATTGTGGAAGTCTTTGTAGCTTTCCTGTGAGTGGTTTCGGTAGATGTTAGAGTTGTATACTAAAATATAATAACTTTTGCATGATATTTTGGCTTCTGTATTTTGCTATTTGTTGGCTCTGGGCTGTGCACAACTAGCATAATTTCCCATCCATAAAAACTCTTTGGCTTGACTATTTCATATTTTGTTGATTGTTGGGATAACTTCAATTCCATATCATGTAATAAATGTGTTGAAGATTTAAACTAACAGGAAAATGTGCATAATGAAAAAAATAAAATAGAAAACATTGTAGGTCTTAAGATAATATATATATCTTTGTAAATTTTGAGTTACTATAGGAATAACTTTGTGCTAAGTTATTGTCAATACTAAAATTTATGTCTAATTGTGATTTTATTTGGGTTTTTGGTTTGTATACATTTTATTTATAGAGAAACTATAAATTGCAAATGTTTTTTTTTCCCTTCCCCGTCTCTATCGCATTTGTTTTAATCCCCATTGGAATAAAAGCTAACAAAATCATAGTATAGTGCTTTTGTTGTCCCATTGTTCTTCCTACATGTGAGCTCATTTTTTAACAAGTGCTTTAGAGGAGATAGTAAAAGTAGATGAGGAAAACAAGTGAAGAACATGGGAGCAGGTACCACAAGAATTAGCATATTTTTTAGCAATTAGAAAATTCATTGCTTACTATGTGACGTCATTTGGAAATACCAAACATTAGTTATTTTTTATTTCAAAATGACTTTAATCCATCTCGACTTATTCTTTTCAAATCCATTTAATTTGGCTATTTTTTAGGGATTTTTTTTTTATAGAGAGTAAATTTCACCATTTAAGCGGTCTTTATATGAGAGTGCTTTGTGGTTAAAAAAATTATAGCAGTGCCTTTTTTTCTTTATTTTTCTCACTATATTTTGGGTTTATAATTTGCAAAGAACTGTTAAAATGTGATTGGCAGTAATAGCACTAGCAGGTGTACATTGTTTGGTGAGATTGTAGAGCACCAACTAATGTGCATTTTAATTTTAATTTTAATTTTTTTGAATTGCAGAGTATTGGCTAGTGTCCATTTTATTTTTACTTTTTTTTATATTGCAGAGTACTGGTTGATGTACATTGTTTGGTGTTTTGTTTTAATTTTTTGGGATTGCAAAACACTTGCTGGTGTGCTTACTAAATTTTTTTTTTTTTTTTTTTCCTTGGATTATAGAGTTAACATGTGTACAATAGCTTTGGTCTGTACAATTTTTTCTTGACTTTCTTAGCAGGTGTGTTTTTATTTTTTATTTTTGTGTTGACGTGTGATTTATACTTTGGTGTTGATGTGAAGCTTACACTTTGGTGTTTGTTAAGACATTTCGTTTCTATTAACAAACACTAAAGTGTAAGCTTCACATCAACACTAAAGTATAAACCACACGTCAACACAAAAATAAAAAATAAAAACACACCTGCTAAGAAAGTCAAGAAAAAATTGTACAAACCAAAGCTATTGTACACATGTTAACTCTATAATCCAAAGAAAAAAAAAAATTAGTAAGCACACCAGCAAGTGTTTTGCAATCCCAAAAAATTAAAACAAAACACCAAACAATGTACATCAACCAGTACTCTGCAATATTAAAAAAAAAAAGTAAAAATAAAATGGACACTAGCCAATACTCTGCAATTCAAAAAAATTAAAATTAAAATTAAAATGCACATTAGTTGGTGCTCTACAATCTCACCAAACAATGTACACCTGCTAGTGCTATTACTGCCAATCACATTTTAACATTCTTTGCAAATTATAAACCCGAAATATAGTGAGAAAAATAAAGAAAAAAAAAAGCACTGCTATAATTTTTTTAACCACAAAGCACTCCCATATAAAGACCGCTTAAATGGTGAAATTTACTCTCTATAAAAAAAAAATTCCTAAAAAGTAGCCAAATTAAATGGATTTGAAAAGAATAAGTCAAGATGGATTAAAGTCATTTTGAAATAAAAAATAACTAATGTTTGGTATTTCCAAATGACGTCACATAGTAAGCAATGAATTTTCTAATTGCTAAAAAATATGCTAATTCTTGTGGTACCTACTCCCATGTTCTTCACTTGTTTTCCTCATCTACTTTTACTATCTCCTCTAAAGCACTTGTTAAAAAATGAGCTCACATGTAGGAAGAACAATGGGACAACAAAAGCACTATACTATGATTTCGTTAGCTTTTATTCCAATGGGGATTAAAACAAATGCGATAGAGACGGGGAAGGGAAAAAAAACATTTGCAATTTATAGTTTCTCTGTAAATAAAATGTATACAAACCAAAAACCCAAATAAAATCACAATTAGACATAAATTTTAATATTGACAATAACTCAGCACAAAGTGATTCCTATAGTAACTCAAAATTTACAAAGATATATATTATCTTAAGACCTGCAATGTTTTCTATTTTATTTTTTTCATTATGCACATTTTCCTGTTAGTTTAAATCTTCAACACATTTATTACATGATATGGAATTGAAGTCATCCCAACAATCAACAAAATATGAAATAATCAAGCCAACAATTTTTTATGGGTGGGAAATCATGCTAGTTGTGCACAGCCCAGAGCCAACAAATAGCAAAATACAGAAACCAAAATATCATGCAAAAGTCATTATATTTTAGTATACAACTCTAACATCTACCGAAACCACTCACGGGAAAGCTACAAAGACTTCCACAATACCACCATTCAAAAGAAAGAAAGATTAAGGAGAGAAGAGGAGGAGAGGAGTGGGGGGAAAAAAGCACAAAATACCAAAAGATCCAACAAAAGACCCAATAAGTAATAGACCTAAAAAAAATAAATTTTCTAAAATTTTTTGAGTAATGAAACAGATGTAATAAAATAAAATAAAAAATCGTTTAGAGTTTGTACCTTTGATTATATCGAAAACCCATAAATTGATGACCTACAACAAAAAGACACAACACAACATGAAAATGACAGAAAGAAACAAACTGGAATTTAGGAAAACTAATTATTAAATGGAGAAAGACACTTCCATATTTATCAAAACCTTAAATGGAAAATCTTAACAAAGAAATTGAAATCGTTTCCTTAAAAAATAACTAATGTTTGGTATTCCAAATCATGTCACATAGTAAGCAATGAACTTTGTAACTACTAAAAAATATGCTAATTCTTGTGGTACCTGCTCCCATGTTCTTCACCTGTTTCCTCATCTACTTTTACTGTAATAACCCAACCCTCGTATGTGTTTCTGGTACACTTTTAGTCCCTTATTCTGTGCATTTAAATGCTTTTATGTGAAATTTTATTTAATTAAGTGAATCTTATGAATATAGATTCCTATCTGTCTAATAGGAGAAAAATCTGTTACAACTTTTATGTTTGGATTAGAAATTGGAAGCCTTAGAGGCTTAATTATCTGAAATTGATTTTATATTTGCGATCAGCAAAATTTTTGGGTCATAATATGATTTTATGTAAAAATATGATTCGGAATCATTAAATTGACAAAATTTTGTCCTATTCAACTTTATATATATATGTGCCTCTTTGAACATTTGACTTAGAGCCTTATACAAAATATCTCCTGAGAGAGAAGGAGAGAGTTAGAGAAGAACAAAGAAGAGGGAGGTTCATCAAGGAGGAAGAGTAGGAAATTGAGGAGGCTTGTAGGGATTTAAGTTTAAGGTATGTTTTATCTACTCTTGTTAAGCTTCTCTTGATTAAAGAGTGAAAACCTCTCTACAATAATGAAGTTAGGGTTGTGCTTAAAGATTAAGTGTGTGTGTGTGTGTGTGTGTGTGTGTGTGTGTGTGTTTGGAAAAGTGAGTATAATTATGAATATAAGGAATTGATTTGTGTATATGAATTTTAGAGTATTGAAGACCTAATTGAATTTGTGATCCATGTTAAGGTGATGATATACCATTCTATTGTTTTAAATTCCTCCATTTGTGGGCTTTGCAATGTTATAACTTGGTGATGTTGTGCTTTGTTTCGAACTGCCCAAAACAGGGGCCACGGCCGCACGTGCGGAGGTCATGGCCACACGTGCGGACAAGAGGAAAAAAAAGGGAATTTCATTCTGCTTTCTGCCGCTCGTGCGGGGAAGGAGTACCGCACGTGCGGCCCACTTCCGCACGTGCAGAGGGAACTGCCGCACGTGCGGCCTAGGCCGGAAAAATTTGCTTGCTCCGTTTTGCGTGCTTGATCCTCTAATATTGTTAAAATAATTATTTGGTAATCTTAGACTGGTTGTAAATTCATTCGAAGCGTAACGACTTAGAAAATGATTTAAAGGAAAGGAACTAATGTATGAATTATATATATGTGTAGGACACACTCCGGGAGGAACCACCGCTCCGCCACAACACTGTGAGTAGTAGTACGTTTTGCTTACTGTTATTAGTTAATGTTAACGTTCTGTTATCTACAAGTTAACTTTATTGATTCACGAACATTTTGGAACAATGATGTCCCCGTGTACCTGGAATCATCCTGTTTTACTAATGATGGGCCCGAGGCCATTCAATTATAAGTCACCAAGTGTGGACACCTCCGAAGAATCGGAACGATTGGAAAATCTATGTGCATCCGTATAAATCTGAGATGATTCTATTGTGTTATACATGGACCCGAGGTCATTCAGAACCTACGACATGAATACAAAGGTCTACCATCGTTACATGACCCACGTTGTGATGAGAATTGTTCTGTCCCTATTAATCGTACTGTAGTGATATACGTGCCTTCTGTCACTAGTTATTATTATATTCTGTTATATGCAAGATAACTATGTTGACTGGTAATAAACTGTGAGGAAATGTATATGCACTGTTGTGTAATGGCATTGTTATGAATCTGGGTTTATGCTATTTTGCTAATACTGGGCCTATGGCCGTTCTGTATAATCTGTTAGGCCTATGGCCATTCTGTATCATCTGTTGAGCTAAGGCCGCTCTGCACAATCTGTTGATATCTGGGCCCAAGGCCATTCTGGAATGTTTACAAGATAAGATTAATTATATGACCTCTGCACTTATACACATTATAAATATTGCAATTCAAGTTTAATCATTAAATTGTTTGAGTGCTATTATTCACTGAGCCTTGCTCACTTTATGTTATGTCTGTTTCCGTAAGCAATCAACCTGGAGGTCGATCTTAATTCGGCTTTGGTCACCCCTTCTTAATCAAGCCGTGTAGAGAAGCTTATGCATTTTGTGGGGTTCCCTCAATGACCGCTAGTTTGGTCCCTAATCTTTTGTCTAATGTAGTGAGTCATATATAATTTCCCTTATCAATATTTTTGCTGTGTGCCCACGTGTGGGGCTGGTTCTGTATATATATGCCCATATATGTTATTGTATGAATGCATATATCTGCTTCTTGTATACATGTCTATCATGTGAGGAACTGTTGAATGGCACATTGAGATCCTGGCATATAAGTGTGAGCTCGATGAATGTTAATTTATATTATTTTATGTTATTAAATGCTTCCGTTCAGGCCCCATATGTCGTATATATCGTATTATCTGTCAGTTTCTGAAGTGGTCATGCCCAAACTTTTAGGGGCAGGTTTGGGGCGTGACATTTACTATCTCCTCTAAAGCACTTGACAAAAAAATAAGCACACATATTTTCTCTTAACAAAAAAATGAGCTCACATGTAAGAAGAACAATGGGACAACAAAAGCACTGCACTATGATTTTGTTAGCTTTTATTCCAATGGGGATTAAAATAAAGAGATTCATGTAGCCGACTCCATTTGATGGGACTTAAGGCTTGGTTTGGTTTGTTTTGGGGATTAAAACAAATACGATAGATACGGGGAACAGAAAAAAAAAAAAAAAAAAAAAAACATTTGCAATTAAACATAAATTTCAATATTGACAATAACTTAGCACAAAGTTATTCCTAAAGTAACTCAAAATTTACAAAGATATATATATTATCTTAAGACCTGCAATGTTTTCTATTTTATTTTTTTCATTATGCACATTTTCCTGTTAGGTTAAATCTTCCAATCCAAAATAGATGTAGCCACCATGTTCCCATGCTTCTCCCTTCACGTTTCTTGTTTTTCTGTAAATCCAAACTCCAAATAATGTGTCCAAGGATTTGGCAACTAAAACTAAGTTAGCAATGACAATATAATGGATTACCTAATATTGGAAACACTACAAAATTTTATAGAAAAAATGAAGTTTTTCAATTTATGTCAACAATAATTTTTTTAAAAACTGCATCAAAAATTAATGAACTGCAGCAAAAGGAAATCAGATATTAGAAATTGATTTATAGAAATATAGCAATCGAAACAAAGGAAAGAAAATAATTAATCAAAGTACCATTAATGTTTGTAGACAGTGTAAGGGATAATATACATGGACGTCCATTATACACGGAGTAACTAAAAGAAAATAACGATATCTTAGGTGACTTTGTCACAGCTCGAATCACTTTCATAGTTCATTATCATCAACATGGATGTCCATACTCTACAGAGTATAGCATTTTCAAAAAAAAAAAAAAAAAATCATTTTGTTACTAAGATGAATGGAGTGATTGACAGAAAAAGAAAAAGAAAAAAGAAGTCATTCAAATGTAAAGCATTACCTAAATCAAATTGATTCATTAAAATCCCAATTCAACTGCAACACATGCATAACAAAACAAATGAGAAAAAATGTAATTGTTTGAGCTTTAAGCACTGCTTGAGTTATCGAGTCTAAAAAAGAAGGAAAAAAATTAATAAACAAAGCTCGAAGTATAGTTTCTATCACAACATACCAATCCACATTCCCAAATAATAATAAAAAATTAGGCTTCTTGCATATTTGTACTTTAATGGAGGCTCCAATTACAGTCATTGGCCATGCCTGAAGGCTTTATGTGTAAACTCTAGGAATAACCCCGTGCTTGAAGGCATGCCCAATAAAACTTAAGAATATATTTTAATTTTATTATAGACATTTCGTTTCTAGTAACAAACACCAAAGTGTAAGCTTCACATCAACACCAAAGTATAAACCGCGCGACAACACAAAAATAAAAAATAAAAACACACCTGCTAAGAAAGTCAAGAAAAAATTGTAAAACTAAGCAAAGCACACAAACCAAAGCTATAGTACACATGTTAACTCTATAATCCAAAAAAAAAATAGTAAGCACACCAGCAAATGTTTTGCAATCTCAAAAAATTAAAACTAAACACCAAACAATGTACATCAGCCAGTACACTGCAATATAAAAAAAAAAGTAAAAATAAAATGGACACCAGCCAATACTCTGCAATTCAAAAAAATTAAAATTAAAATGCACATTAGTTGGTGCTCTACAATCTCACCAAACAATGTACACCCTGCTAGTGCTATTACTGCCAATCACATTTTAACAGTTCTTTGCAAATTATAAACCCGAAATATAGTGAGAAAAATAAAGAAAAAAAGGCACTACTATAATTTGTTTAACCACAAAGCACTCCCATATAAAGACCGCTTAAATGGTGAAATTTACTCTCTATAAAATAAAATAAAATAAAAATCCCTAAAAAATAGCCAAATTAAAAGGATTTAAAAAGAATAAGTCGAGATGGATTAAAGTCATTTTGAAATAAAAAATAACTAATGTTTGGTATTTCCAAATGATGTCACATAGTAAGCAATGAATTTTCTAACTGCTAAAAAATATGCTAATTCTTGTGGTAACTGCTCCCATGTTCTTCACTTGTTTTTCTCATCTACTTTTACTATCTCCTTTAAAGCACTTGTTAAAAAATGAGCACACATATTTTTTCTGTTGGAACAATCTTCTGTGTAAATAAAATAACTTGAAATAAATTCAAACAAAATAAATAAATAACATACCAGATTTATTTATCGAACCGAATTAAAATTAAGACCAAGTCGAGTGTGTGATACTCTGTCCTTAAGACAGATTCGCGCCGCTATAGTACTTACGGTTGAGTAGCGTCTATCTCCCAGGATACAATGATCTTCACAAATTGTAGTAGTACTCCAAACAATTTGTTCGGCGAACCAAACTTGTGTTCTAACTCTCTGAAATTTAATCTAAATCTAAAATGAAGAATAATGCAAATGTTGTAAATTCTGGACAGCAAATGCAAATTAAACAGACTGAATTTTCGGATAGCAAAATGGATTACCAAGACTCAATTTTTCCAGGGTCTAAAATGCTGGATATAAGGCTGTATATATAGGCACCCAAGTGTTGTTCCAAACAGGTGCAAAACATTGTTGAGAACAGGTGCAAACCCTGTTTCAAACATGTTCTGCCCGTATCACATGGAACCGTTTTTCCTTCCAAACAGTTTTGGAAAAATAGCCGTTGGTGAATGGAACACTTACAAACCTGTTGATCAAAGTTTAAAAGTGCCCTTGGTACATTATTTATTTAAACTATTTGAAATAAATAAATATATATATATATATATTAAACTATTTAAATATATATTTATTAAACTAATGAAATAGCTTAATAAATAAAGGAAGAGGTACAAACTTTAGGAAACCAGTTAGGAACCCAAAATTTGAATTTAGAATCAAATTAAATTCTCATATTTACAAACTTTAGGAAACCACTCAGGAACCCAAAATTTGAATTTAGAATTAAATTAAATTCTCACAATAATTTTTTATTGAAAAAATTCGAAAGAATTTTATCTAAAAAATTAATGTTAGACCCGAAAACGACGTCAACTTCCCATTCACTCATAAGTGGTTTTGACGAACCGTCTTCACCGTGTGACTTGCCACACGGCAAGGAACACTTCACCTCTTCGAACCTGCCCCAAAAGACGTTCGGGGCCCACTCAATTTTGGGCTAAAAAATATGCCTATATTAAATCATTTTTTCCAACATTTTCTTAACAAAAAAATAAGCTCACATGTAGGAAGAACAATGGGACAACAAAAGCACTACAATATGATTTTGCTAGGTTTTATTCCAATGGGGATTAAAACAAATGCGATAGAGATGGGGAAGGGAAAAAAACGTTTGCAATTTATAGCCTCCGTAAATAAAATGTATACAAACAAAAAAACCCAAATAAAATCACAATTAGACATAAATTTCAATATTGACAATAACTTAGCACAAAGTTATTCCTATAGTAACTCAAAATTTACAAAGATACATATTATCTTAAGACCTGCAATGTTTTCTATTTTATTTTTTTCATTATGCACATTTTTCTGTTAGTTTAAATCTTCAACACAATTATTACATGACATGGAATTTAAGTCATCCCAACAATCAACAAAATATGAAATAGTCAAGCCAACAATTTTTTATGGGTGGGAAACTATGCTAGTTGTCCATAACCCAGAGCCAACAAATAGCAAAATACAGAAACCAAAATATCATGCAAAAGTCATTATATTTTAGTATACAACTCTAACGTCTACCGAAACCACTCACAGGAAAGCTATAAAGACTTCCACAATACCACCATTCAAAAGAAAGAAAGATTAAGGAGAGAAGAGGAGGAGAGGAGTGGGGGGGGAAAAAAAGCACAAAATATCAAAAGATCCAACAAAAGACCCAATAAGTAATAGACCTAAAAAAAATAAATTTTCTAAAATTTTCTGAGTAATGAAACAGATATAATAAAATAAAATAAAATAAAAATGGTTTAGAGTTTATACCTTTGATTATATCGTAAACCCATAAATTGATGACCTATAACAAAAAGACACAACACAACATGAAAATGGCAAAAAGAAACAAACTGGAATTTAGGAAAACTAATTATTAAAGGGAGAAAGGCACTTCCATATTTATCAAAACTTTAAATGGAAAATCTTAACAAAGAAATCGAAATCGTTTCCTACAAAAATAACTAATGTTTGGTATTTCCAAATCATGTCACATAGTAAGCAATGAACTTTGTAACTGCTAAAAAATATGCTAATTCTTGTGGTACCTGCTCCCATGTTCTTCACCTATTTTCCTCATCTACTTTTACTATCTCCTCTAAAGCACTTGATAAAAAAATGAGCACACATATTTTCTCTTAACAAAAAAATGAGCTCACATTTGTAATGGGACAACAAAAGCACTACACTATGATTTTGTTAGCTTTTATTCCAATGGGGATTAAAACAAAGGGATTCATGTAGCCGACTCTATTTGATGGGACTTAAGACTTGGTTTGGAGATTAAAACAAATACGATAGAGACGGGGAACGGAAAAAAAAAAAAAAAACATTTGCAATTAGACATAAATTTCAATATTGACAACAACTTAGCACAAAGTTATTCCTAAAGTAACTCAAAATTTACAAAGATATATATATTATCTTAAGACCTGCAATGTTTTCAATTTTATTTTTTTCATTATGCACATTTTCCTGTTAAGTTAAATCTTCCAATCCAAAATAGATGTATCCACCATGTTCCTATGTTTCTCCCTTCATGTTTCTTGTTTTTCTATAAATCCAAACTCCAAATAATGTGTCCAAGGATTTGGCAACTAAAACTAAGTTAGCAATGACAATATAATGGATTACCTAATATTGGAAACACTACAAAATTTTATAGAAAAAATGAAGTTTTTCAATTTATGTCAACAATAATTTTTTTAAAAACTATGTCACACTCGATTAAAACTATTTCATAAGAGGCTTCAATTTTGTAGAGTATAAGCAAAGATATATGCACAGCTTAGTTGATAAGAAAGCACACCTGTCAATGCCTATTGCTGCCAATCACAAATGAGATTCAGAGGTCTTGAGAGAGAGAGAGAGAGAGAGAGAATGAGAATAACAATAACAATAAGAAATGGACCATAGCAACTACAAAAATACACTTTCAGTTTATAAGAAAAAATTATAGATTAAATTTATACAATCATTTAGTAGAAAAGAATCATGCTCATCTTTAGAAACTTTACACTAAAATAGGTTCTGCATGCTCCAAAATATACACATTCCGTAGTGATTGCTTTACTTGCTAAATATTCCAAAAACAAACTCAAAAAGTAATGATTGAAGAACCATACCATTTGCGGTACATTTTGTGTTCCCATTCCTGCATAGCTTTCATTTTCTTTTTTGTTAAGACACCTTAGCCTTTTCTTTTTCCGTTTGAAAAAGAAATAAAATTTAGTAACAGGGGTTTCGAGGTTTCAAATAAGATTAATTAAAGTATGAGATTAATCAAAGTTTGAACAATATATAACATCACAAATTCAAACCAAAGTATGAATTTGAGAAATCAAACGGTATGCTACCACAATATGAATTTAAAAATCAATTAATTTAAAAAATTAACTCACGAATTCTATAAGGGCCTATTTGTTGAAATAGAAAAATGAAAGGTTGTTTAGAGTTACATATTGAAATCAGTTATATATATAATCATAATCATATATATACATACATACATAATCAAAATTAGAGCAACCAGATGTAGACCGCCACGAACGTCCCAGCTCCGCGCACGATGGCGCGAAATCGTTTTGTTCTTAAGCTACTACAGTTCGGACTCGTGTCACGGTTTTGTTTTTGGGAAATTTAGGAAACCCTGACTCATGCCTAAGGCCACATGTCCGTCATCACCAAAGTTGCCTCGGCTCGGGAACTTGGGTACGAGAGGGGAAGGTCATGCAATGAGCACCCCCGCTCGCCCGATCAAAAGATCAGCCTTTACTAACATGATATGTTATTTTTGAAAACACATGTGTTCTTATTCTGGTTTATTAATCTATCATTACTATGTGATGCGCACAATATACAAGTATAGACTAAATCGTCTAAGTTGGAACAAAACATTTCATGCTCGTTTGTTTGAAAACGGTTTGAAAGTGCTGGCAAGTAGGCTAAAAAACTCGCATTTTGATGAATTATTCCAATTCAAGTAATCCAACCTTCATCCACAGGCATTCAAGCAGTTATATCAAATAAGCAGTTAGCCTCATGGCAAGCATGCTTTCATGACAACACTAACACACATGCAGTATGCTAAAGCGTAAACACTCAGAGTGTACTCCGAGCCAAAACAAAAAACTAGTTAGAAATCATGCATGATCCTAGTTCATATTAAGATGGCTAATGCAACACATGCAAAAATGCAACTAGGATAGGCTCGACTATTCTAAGATGTCATGTGGAATGCAGCTTGATAACATGTTGTTGAACACGTATTCAAGTAAATGTATTGAAAATACAATGCGATTTGTATGATGTGCCGAGCCTGGTGCATGCAAGACAGATGAATGAATGCACGCATGCAAGCATAAGTATGCTAATTAAAACATGCCCTAAAACTAACCACTGAAAGCAGGTAAGTAAAAGGGAGAAAGAAATAGAGGTTGGAAGACATGCATCACACATACGCACGCTTATTACAACAGTTGTGCCCTCTCGACGGAGGGTCCGAATAATGAGCTAACTAGCTAATCTACGCTAATTAAACTAATTATTACATCACAAAACTAATTAACTAACAAGCTAACCAGTTATTACAACACAAATTAATCAATTAAGCGCATTAACTGATTAAGCACAAATGAAAGCATAAGCTAGCTAAGCAAAGCAGCTAAATAAAGCAATAAGAAGAGGTCCTCAAGGCAAGAAGCGCATGCATGCTCAGTCGCCTCATTCGGAAATCCATCGCGATGCCCCAATTTGCCTATATTTTTCATTTGACCTCAGAACATTGCACAAAGCTCCACAAAGCTTCAACTCCACCATAGGAACCTGTAGGAACATGGCCGGCTAGTTGTTGATGTTGCCAACCACCTGCCGACCACTTTTCTTTGCTGCAGACCAGAAAAAATGGTCGGCCAGCTAGTTTTTCTGGTCGGCCGACCAGTTGTTGCTGCACTTCTCCAGTTTGCTGCAACAAAGAGCAAGAAAGGGCATGACAATGTATTTGCAAGATATGTGTGCATAACCACTCTCCCTATCATTTCATAAGCTCAGGGGAGTGTGGTTCTCGACCCTCGGGCCACCAATCACGCATCTCGATGCATGATGGCTGAGAAGCCAAATTGCACAATTCAATGTAAAATGAATACACAAATAAACACATAAAGCCTTGACCTCTATCATGTATGATCAAGAGGGTCGGCGACCAATAATTGAGGCGCGTTTCATCACTTTAAATATGAAACGTCCCTCGTTTCTCGTGTTTGGACTAACACCCAATCCAGACACAATGCAAGCAACATCATGCATAACACAATGCAATGTAACATGGCATACACAATGCGATCAACAACATGGCATACACAATGCAATGTAACATAAGCATGCAAACAACATGGCATACACAATGCTAAATGCTAAGAACAACATGGCATACTCAATGCAATATAACATAAGCATGCAAGCAACATGCAAATAAACATGTTAAATGGACTTAAACCGAATATGGACAAACCTCAGCCATGCCCAAAACAATGGCCATAAAGCTAAGAAATGAAGGCACAAAAGCTCAAGACAAACATGCTCAATGCAATGGCTCATCAACTAGGCATAAGAATACAACTCTCAAGAGTGCTCAAAGAGTGACAAGCATGGAAGTGTAACAATACTAAGTGTACTGAAATAAGGTATGAAATGATGCCAAATCACTCAAACAATACAAGTATAGCATATAAAGGTCCTTAAGCATTAAAGCTAGCAAAGAGGACTACAAAGGGGGGGCATACAATACATGGTACAAAGGCATGAACCAATCATGGACAGAGCTCAAATAGGTCTAAACATGCTAAGATGGAGGCTCAAAGGCCTAGGCACGCATGCATACAAGCTAAGCCACGAACAAGGCAACAATGCACAACCCTTGGAAGCACTCAAAGGGTGGAAGAAATGAGAATATGGCAATGCTATATGCTCTGAAATATCATATGAAATGATGCCAAATCATGTACATGATGCAAATGAAGCATGCTATGATACCCAAAGCTTGAAGCTAGCATAGGCATTTGTACTATAACTATGCAAAACATGAAGCATATGGTCAAGGCAACCCAAAAAAGTCCTAGAATATGTCAAAATGATGCTAAAACATGTATGGAAGGAAGCCAAAACAAGCTAGCATGAAGAGCATAAAGCATGGAATATGCAAGGCCAAAAGGGAGAGTTACACTACACCTACTAAGACCAAGCATGAGATGGCTTCGCCAACAAAAATCAGAGTTATATCATGGCAAAATAACTCCAAAAACACATTGAAATGATAGCTCGCAAGCTTAGGCATGAAGACATACGCAATGACTTATGTTTAAGGCATAAAGGGCAAACCCTCCAACACATTGAAAGAGTGACAAATGCAAGTGTATGACCATGAAACATGGACTAAAATCACATATGAAATGATGCCAAATCATTCAAATAGGCCAAGCATTACATGCTAGTGGACTTGATACACAAAGCTAACAAGCTAGAATGCATTATAGCTATACAAAGCATGGCATGCATGACCAAAACAACACAAATCAGAGCTAGAGCATGCTAAAACATGGACAAAAACTTCTTAGAGTTAAGCGAAAATCATGCTAGAAAGATATGTTAAAGCATGATACACATTAGGCTATTTCATAGAATTGCACTACAAGTGCATAGAGCATGCAAGGGGCTACCAAACCAAACCTTAACAGAGGTATGACATGGCAAAACAACACCAAGAACATGCTTAAAGGGACTCAAAACAAGCTAGAAAGACATGCTACTTCATGAAGCATAGAAGACTAGTTTGTAAGAAATACACTACAAGTGTATAAGACATGCAAGAGGTGACAAAACCAAACCAAACCAAAACAGTGGTATGCCATGCTGAAATAAGGCCTAAAATAGGCTGAGATGTGGCCAACACAGGCTTAAGAAACATGATCAAGCATGAGGCATTCAAAGCAAGCAAACAAAACAACAAGGAGAGGGGATGACCCTCTCCTATTTGGGACCTCAAAACACCATCTCTCCCATTGAAATTCCTCTGGAATTCAGTGGTAGAAAGGTCATGCAAAGGTTAAAACAAGAGCCTAAAGGGAAGGCTCAAAACAAGGCCTAACAAGGCCTAAGAGGGGGTAGACTACCCCCAACACAAAAGTGACCTTAAACAAACATGACAAGCATGCAAAATCAAAACTTTTTCCAGTAGAAAGTTAAGCTTAAATCAGCATGAAAATAGGTCCAAAAGCTTAAGCAAAATCAAGGGATTTGAGGGTTAGAAGCTCACCCTTGAAGAACACCTTCAAAGCTGCAACTCCAACAACTTGTTTGAGTTCAAACCAATCCAAAAACTCCAAAACCAACCTCAAAGAGCCTCAGCAATGGTGTTTTAGTGTGTTTGTGTGCTAAAGTGTGATAAAATGACACTTTTGAACACAAATATGAAGAGAATATGCAAGATAGATACAAAGGTGTATGTATAACTCTTAATAACAATTTTCTGAACCTAGAGGAAAAGGGGGGAGGTTTTCTTATATAGAGAACCAAGCCTCAAGCTTGTTGAGGAAGCTAAGGGTCCAAGGCCATCCCTCTATACACGTGTATGGAGGATGGTTTTAGTGCCTTCCAGCTGTGACAGCTGGAGAGAAAATATCTCCAGGAAGCTGGTGAAAAGTGGCCGACCAGTTGAAGTGGTTGCCCAACTACTTACACTGGTCAGCCGACTAGTGGAAGTGGTCGGCCAGAGTCAAAAGTGGTCAACCACAGAGAAAAGGTGGTCTGCAACATGAAACCAAGGTGGTGGTGTGGTGGCCAACCAGAAAATGTGGCCCAAAGACCAAGAAAGCCAGTTGGCCGACCAGAAAACTGGCTGGCGGGAGGAAAAATGGTCTCCAAGGGGAAGAACTGGTCTCCCACCCTTGTACCACCTTCCAAACAAGGAAAACAAGGTTTGTACCAAAAACAAACCAAAAAGGATGCAAGACGAAAGTTCGGGAGGCAAAGCGCACAACCGAAAGCCTCGAAAACTAGTCCACCGGCACCAAAAGTGGTCTACAACCACAAAAGTGGTCTCCTGGACCACAGTGTCCCTGTAGGCAGAGGCAACAAGGTGTGGTTCAAAAACCACGCCAAACGGTGAACGTTAAGCGGTCCCGACTCAAGGCGCACGGCCGAAGACTCCGAAAACCGGCAACTGGTCTCCAAACGAGGAAAGTGGTCTATGACCACAAGAAGGTGGTCTACAAGACCTCTCCCTCCCTCCAGGGAAGAGAAACAAGGTTCGGTCCACAAACCGAGCCAAAGCACAAAGAGTTCAGAGGCCCGGAGGCAAGGCTCTCAGCCAAAACTCTGGAAACCTCAAAACGAGCACAACATGCACTATCACCGAGCGCTCAATCGATAAGGTCTGAGTCTTAAGGTCGGTCAAAAATAGGGTGTCTACACCAGATAAAACTTTTGCACCCTTGCTGTTGGGGTCTCAAAGTTCAGTTTGTATGTTTCATTACATCAATCCAACCCCTAAATAAGTACTGAACATATACATATAGGGATACATTCAACATAACTCTACCTAGATGACAACTAAAAAAAAAAAAAAACAGGGATACATACATAATCATACATAAAATTATATATATAATACACAGAAATGCATATATATATATATACATAGATGACAACTACCAAAAAACAACAACAACAATAGAGGTGATCTCTAAGCATTTCAATGTTTACATTTCAACCTTATACATATACATACATATTCCAATCTCTGAATCTCAACAAACTAAGATGAACAAAAAATATGATGAACAAATTAAGATGAACAAAAAATAAGATGAACAAAAATTAGAACAAAATTGAGAGAAAGATGAACAAAGTAAGATGAACAAAATTGAAGTGTAATTCTGAGAAGTAATTGAAAACCCTTATGAGATTTTGATGAGAAGTGAAAACCCAATAAGTATATTGAGCATTAGAGAGAGAAATGGACCTGATTCGAGGAGATCTTCAGTGTAATCGTTGCCCTAATTCGTTCGATCGATGCTTTGTCTATGGCTTTTTTAACAGAGCAAACCCATGAAGACATGAAGACAGAAATTCGTTCTTCCGAAGTCATTAACTAAGGGTTTAAAATTGGTTTTGTTGATTAAAATGGTAAAACAGAAATAAAAAAACTATTCGATTGGAGAGAAAACAACAAAAAAAAACAACCGAAGCAATGAAAAACTGCTGCCTGAAGGCGAGAGTGGGGAGTTTGATGTGGGATTGGGAAGAAATGAGGGACTTAGATCTTGAGGGGAAGGGGGAGGTGTTACCTGAAGGCGAACAGCTGCTATCGACGACAACCACCGAAGCAACGAAAAGCCGATGAAGTAACGAAGAACCACCGAAGCAGTGATGAGGAATGGGTTTGAATACAACCACTGTAGAGAGAGAGGGAGAGATGGGTTTAAAGAGAGAAACAGTGAAATGGGTTTGAAGAGAGAGAGAGAGAGAGAAACAATGAAATGGGTTTGAAGAGAGAGATGATGAAATGTGTTTGGAATGGGTTTCAAAATTGAAGGGTATATCCAACGGTGAAGAGAAACAGTGAAATGGGTTTGAAGAGAGAGATGACGAAAAGACTGAAATGTGTTTGAAATGAGTTTCAAAATTGAAGTATTTATCCAACAGTAAAGGTAAAAACACAACCCTCAAATTAATCTCAGCCTTTCAATCTCATTGCCACCTAAGATAGATGTCCTATCTGATTTGAAAAACTGAGCTTCCTTATTATATAGATATAGATATATATATATATATATATATGGAAGGACAAGTTTGTTTTAAAATATATATATATATATATTTTTTTTTTTTCTGTGTCCTCCATCAAGTGTGGCCCCAGGTGAGTCAATATACGAAGAAGAAATTTATGAATTGTTCTTTTTACCCAAAAAAAAAAAAAGGTTCAATGAAAGGGTTTTGGCCAAATTTTGTTTTATTTTACTTTCATGTTCAAAATACTATTGAAGCTCACCGAGGCCCAACCTAGTTCAGGCCCAACGTAAATTTGCTAAGTTTGGAATTGGGCTTAACAGTATGGGTAAATTCTCAAGGCATGTTGGGTTACATACAAAGCACTTTTGATCTGGCCAAAGCCCACCTTAAAACTAGGGTTTTTCATGGTGCCCTCCCTTATATATGAAACCAAAGCAGACCACATTCGCCCTCCTATATATATGTATCGTCGAGAGGGAGACAGTACAGTTGCGAAGCTCTGCGCCATTTCTGCTCAGCTTCATTGGCGACGTTGTTGTAAGTATTTTTCTAAGATCTGTGCACTCCTCTCTGGTTCTGTTATATGCAAATGGTTCATCAATTTTGCTGTTGTCTATGGAATTTTAAGATGATAATGGCTCGTAATCGGTTGAGCTTTATGCAACTAGTTAACTTCGCTGAGAAATCATATAGTTGTTTTGTTTGTCTTGTTTTCTTTGGAAATCGATTTTTGTATGTTAGGGGTGTTAGTGTTTTGATTAGGGTTTTAGATATGTTGTTTTATCATTTGAATTATTATTATGTTTCTCTGTATGCAATTTGAGAAATATGTAATTTTTGTTGTCATTTTCCTGAAGCTATTGTAGTTGAGCAAATCGAATTATGTTCATCTTCCTTGGTTTTTACTTGAATTGAATGTGCATACATGTTAATAGCGCTGCTATATTGAATATCTTGAGGTTTGACTGAACCTGTCCCCAGTTGTGTGGTTTTCATGGTAAATATGTATGGGTTGATTTTATCATTTGATATAGTATATTTCTCTGTTTGCAATTTGAGAAATATTTAGTTTTTGTTGTCATTTGTAATTGAGCAAATCAAATTTTGTCCATTTTCCCTGGTGTTAACTTGCAAGTTGCATTCAGTGTGCATACATGGTAATAGTGCTGCTATTGTTGAATCTTGGTTCTGTAATTTCATGTGGCTCGACTGAACATCTCACCGGTTTCGTGTGGTTTGCATTATAAATATGCATGGTTGATTTGTAAGCATGTCATTGTGGTTGTTAGTGGGTTTTTGCTGCTTTTTCCCCTCTTCATGGATGCCCTGGCCAATGAAGAGCTGTTTATATTTTCAAACTGCGTCTATAATTTTAATGATTTATTCCAAACAGCATTCCTGATCAACATGTAAAACACGTTTCTTTGAATTGCTTACAAATATTTTGCACCTCAACTAATATTTTGCACCTCAACTTTCCAGTTGAATGAGATATTATAATTATCTTTTAGGTCTAGATCACGTCCTAATATCGATAACAATTTTTTTTTGTGCCGTTTGGAGTGATGAAAAAGGAAGGATTGTATTCATTACAATTTAGTATTATTATTTTATCTGTTGGGTGAAAGTAATGTGAATAATCATTAATGCATAATATCATCAAGTTATTCATGGATGGACCTTCTATTTTTATTTGTTTTGTTATAGCAGCATGTGAATCATGGCAAACTAAATAATTAAACAATGATCTTGTTTGGCAACTTGAAGTTTTAGGCAAAAAGTTATTATAAGTTGTCACCTCACTCATTTTACTTTTCTGCACATCTTTTCGTAAAAAATCAAAAAGTTACTAAGATAATTTGTTCTCAAACCAAGCATCTAAGTAACCCTAAATTTTGTGCCACACATCTGAAGTGTACTGTATATTAAGCAATTTACCTTTTCCCTTTTTTGACCTTGTTTACTTTAATCACTTGGAATGAAATTGGCTTGCTGTTATTCGAGTTGTGATTTTTATCCATTCTACTACTTTATAGGTAAGCCATGGTTAAGCATAACAATGTTGTGCCCAATGGGCACTTCAAGAAGCACTGGCAGAACTATGTGAAGACCTGGTTCAACCAGCCAGCCCGCAAAACCAGAAGAAGAAATGGTAAGCAGATCCTGTCTTTAACAAAAAAAGACAGTAAAGGATGCCACAATGCTGATCTGTGTTCTTTTTAGTTCTGCAAGTTGAGTTTAGTACATTTTAATTTTTAAATTTTTATAATAATTTTTTTTGTGCCAACGTTTGCGATTATTGTCTTTTATTCCCATTTTCAGCGAGACAAAAGAAGGCTGTGAAGATTTTCCCTCGGCCCACAGCTGGCCCACTACGTCCCATAGTTCATGGGCAGACATTGAAGTACAATATGAAGCTAAGGGCTGGCAGGGGATTTTCTCTTGAGGAGCTCAAGGTCAGTTGTTTCATTTCTATCAGTAGGAAGATTAGTTCAACGTGCTTTCCCTGTTATATTTAAGTTTCTTTTAGATCTTGACTAAAAGGAGGCAAGAAAGTTAATACGTAGAAAATGTTTTAGTATGTGAATGTTCTTCACTTGAATGTTTTGATACAAGTATATTTAAAAGCTATGCCTCTAGAATTGGAGAGGAGCTATACATTTGTAGTTAGTTTCGGATAAAATCCGTCAATTTCACTTTTGGATCAACTGGACAATTGTTGTAAAACTGGTAATCCCTGTGAATCTAAAATCTCATCAAATGATATACTTTTGTAGTTTACCCCTTCTCTTTTCTATACCTATCAGGCAGCAGGTATTCCCAAGAAACTTGCCCCGACCATTGGCATTGCTGTTGATCATCGCCGCAGGAACCGTTCCCTGGAGGGTCTCCAGACTAATGTCCAGAGGCTGAAGACATACAAGGCCAAGGTGGTCGTCTTCCCAAGACGTGCTCACAAGTTCAAGGTACAGTTAATATGGTTGACTGAACTTTGGTATGTAGGATTTCCTTGCTATTAGTTTATATTTCAACACCTTTTATGTAACTACTTTGACTGCAGGCTGGTGATTCTGCTCCTGAGGAATTGGCAACAGCCACCCAAGTCCAAGGCTCTTACATGCCTATTGTGCGCGAGAAGCCAACCGTGGAGCTTGTCAAGGTCACAGATGAGATGAAATCATTCAAGGCCTATGCCAAGCTACGTGTGGAGCGCACAAATACACGCCATGTTGGTGCCAGGTTGAAGAGGGCTGCTGAGGCTGAGAAGGAAGAAAAGAAATAGTTAGTTTTTGCCCATGCTGATGAGTGGAATTTTTGTTTTAATTTTTGCTTTTTCAGATCCTAAGTTAATTTGCTGGACTTCTTTTGAACCAGTAGTCGTAGTGTTTACAATATCAGTTGAATGTATGGATTTTGATTATTACTCGTTTATACCATTGTCTGGATTTTTTGTGTTCCATCATCCTGGATCCTTGTAAGATTAAGGCACCACCCAACTCTTTTGACTGTGTCGTTATTCAATTATTTTAAACTTGATTACTTTTGAGGTTGGTGTAAGTTTCTTTTGACAATGCCTTGGTGGTGGGGACTGCTTGCTGTTGAGTGAATATAATAATACTCCTCGCTGAGTGGTGAATGATGTTATTTGTGTGGAGATGGGTTTTTATGCATGATCTTAATCTACTTAGCAGTCTAGCACCCAACAAACCATTCTGCTTGTATGCTCACTGTCAAGCTTTTCTTTTGCTGGTTTGACATGAATTGCCTATATATCTGCTGCTTGGCATGTTTGCTCAATGGTGTTAATTGCTTTAGATTCCTGTATTTCTGTTCTAGACCTTTAAGCACTTGAAATGTATATTGGAAGAGGGAAGATAATGTTGAAACTTGAATCAGATGCTCTGATTCTGGTCTCTATAATTTTGCATCTGTGTATTTTGTCTTCTTGCAGTTTAGTTTTTGGAGACTTGATGATACAGATTTTACAGGGAGAAAGCAATTGAGGAATGTTCCACGACTACATTACCAATGCTTCCGGTTTTGCTGACTTTAGATGCTGTGGTGAGGAAGTCCCCTTTGTATCTTGGTGGGTACAACGTCATTCTTTGTATTTTGGCAGAAAATATATTTAAAAACGTTTTAATTTTCAAAAAATACTTGTCAAAAAATTTTATTTTTTGTATTTTTTTTATTTTTAATATTTTTTTAAATATTTTAAGTATTTTTTTTTAATTTTTAGACACGCTTAATATAAATACATTTAAAAAGTATAACATTTGTGATTTTGTTTTAAAATTTACTAAATATCAAAAATATTTAAAAAAATATAAAAATTTAATATATTTTTAGTGTTTTTATATATTTATTAATTTTTAAAAATATTTTCTCACAAATATTTTATTATTTATATACATCTAAGTAAGGTGCATTCAAAAAATTTAAAAAATTGCTTAAAATTTAAAAAATATTCACTAAAAATAAAAAATATAAAAAATAAAAAATTCAATTTTAAAAAAATTGAAATTAAACACAAATTATGATGTTTGATATGACGAATACAAATTATTTAGGAAATATATTTTCTATTTTTGTAAAAATGTTTTCTTAATCAAAATTATAGTTTTTAGAAAACAGTTTTAAGAAAATTTCACTTTTTTATTTTTCGTATTTTAATGTTTTCAATGATTTTTTTAAATATTTTAAGTAAATTTTTTTAAAATTTTTAGACACACTTAACATAAATACACTTAAAAAGTATAATATTTGTGAAAAAAAATCTTTAAAAAATACACTAAATACACAAAAATACAAATATTTTATTATTTAGATACCTCTAAATAAAGTACATCTAAAAAAGTAAAAAAATTACTTAAAATTTAAAAAATATTCACTAAAAACAACAAAATTTAAAAAAATAAAAAACTCAATTTTTAAAAAACGAAATTCAAAAATTAAAACCAAACACCCTAATATTGTGATCATCACTTTCACCACTATTAATACAATCCCTAGCGGTGGCACGGAGATTTCATTTAGCTGTCAGAGTTGTGTCCTTTCATCCCTCTCCATAAACAGATATTTGTAGTGATAAAGAACGTTAAAAGTGATGCCCTAAACTAATAATTAATGTGTTGATATTTACTTTTTAAAAAAATAATAAAAAATAAAATAGACATAATAATACTGTGGCAGTGGGTGAGACTCACTGTCATATTATTAATGGTGGCACTAATTAGTACTCTCACTCATTTTCTAACAAATATATGGGTCAAATTTCGTTAACCACATTATAACATCAATTATAACTTATTTTAATACATATTTTATTAAATAAAAAAAGAATATAATTCGAATATATAATACACATTTTAAAAATATCATATGGTATCATATGTGATTAGTTACATTAAGATCTTTCATCTATTTGTAAATATTAACTCATATTTATATGACTTTTATAATTATAGAGTCGATTTGAACTTATTTATAGACAAAGAAGGGTAAATTATAAATACATTTTTTGAGATTTTCTTATATTATAAATTGTCTCTTGTAATTTTAGAAATTACATCATGCATCTTAAAATCTCTAATCTTATAACAAATAGGTCATTTTATTAATAAATCATCAAGTTAATTAACAGTTTTTAATAATGTTATAATTTTATTTCAATTAATAATTTAGATAATTTTATTATTGTATAGATGAACAGTTAAAAAAAAAAATTTAATTAATTCTGTTAAATAAAAAAATTTGACAAAAAAATATTTATAATTTTTCAAACTAAATGAGTAATTGGTATTTTAAATATAGTGATCCCGGGTTTTACTTCTTGTGTACAGTGATCCGGACTTGTTTCTGTAGATGTTAGTAGTTGCTGATATCTTGTTTGCATCTTTTCGTACCTTGTAATTGAGTTATAGGATGTGTTGGGCAGGTTTGTTTCAGGTTGGTTAAACTTAAAAGCCAAGAGTAGTTGCCCAGATTTTTGCTTTCATGCTCGAGCGGAGCTTTTGACGCTCGAGCGGGCCCTTCGTTGTTGCTTCTCCGCTCGAGCGAGTGTTTTGACGCTCGAGCGTGATTTTCCATCTCTCAGTATTACCTCTGCAATGTTGGACGCTCGAGCAGACGTTTTGACGCTCGAGCATGAGTTTGTGTGTGACGCTCGAGCGGGGGGTCTTACGCTTGAGCGGGGACCTGGTTCAGCAAAAAGTTCTGGGAGTGTGTATTCGCCGCTCGAGCGGGATTTTTTGACGCTCGAGCGGGAGTCTGTAAGTGACGCTCGAGCGGGGGTTTCCACGCTCAAGCGGGGCGACTCTTATATAAAATCGAGATCTGACTTTTTGGATCACTTTTTCACATCATTTTCTCTCTCTTACTTTTCCAAAACTCCATTGTTGAGCCTCTCTCTCTAGAACCTTGCCTTCTCTCTAGGTATTGATCTAGTAGGAGTTGTTTCCTCACCTTTGGCCTTTACAAAAAAGTTGTTGATCGTCGAGGGCTACCTTTTGATTCAAGAATCTCGGGATTTGGAGCATTTTCGTTTTCTTCATCTTCTTCGTTGGGTGTCAACTTTTGAGGTAGGGATTCCTACTCACTCTTATGGTCTTTGACATAGATTTTTGGTTGTTTTGATAAAGTGTTGAAGTTGGGTGATTTTGGGACTTAGGGTTTCAAAATGATAAAGGAGGGTTTTGTTATTTTGATTCTAAAAAGTGTATTTTGGGTTTCAAAATAATGGTATTATTGTTGGTTGTTGATATTTAGACCATTGGGTCAATATTGGGAAATGGGGTAGAAAACCCTAATTTGTTGTATAAATTAATTGGTATAATTAATTTGGAAAAGTTGTGGATTTATGGAATTGAGTTGGAGATAATGAAATTGATTCATTATATTGTGAAATGGTGGAGTTGGATTTGTTAATCGCCCACTTTTGATAACATTGATAATTTATCTGTTGGAGCTTTTATTATCTGTTTAGAAATAACTGTTTTTGGCTATCGGTGAAGGATAGTCGTGATTGTTGTAGACAATGCATGATGATTAGGCAAACTAAAACTAATCGATTGAGTATGCTATCGAATATAGCGACTGGAATAATACATTAACTTTATGTATTGATTGATTGTATATGATCTATGCTTATATACATGTGTTGTATGGGAGAAGATAGGGGATGTACTCCACGGTTTAGGAAGAGATAGGGGATGGACCTCTAAACCGGACTTTTGTATGACATTGATACAGCACTACAATGTGTATCAAGTGTTGATTATGGAAATGTTCGAATTGATTTGATATAGCACTAAAATGTATATCGTTATCAATTGTGAAGTGTAGAAGTGATTCTATGTTATGTTGATACAGCACCGAAATGTGTATCTTTCGTAAAGTGCAGAAATGAATTTTGTATTATCGATACAGTATTACAATGTGTATCCGTCATGAATTTCGAAAGTGTTTTAAGGATGAGTCTAAATCTCATTAAGTTATCTGGCTAGGTATTGAGCCTCGTTTTCAAACTCAAGGTTGGAAAAGAAATGGGAAATGAAATGTAACATGGACTTAATGTCATGGAATCGGAATGTGAGATATGTGGATGTATCTGTGTTGAACATTTATCAATTGCTAAAGTCTTAGTTATTGTTCATACTGTGTTTAGCATATGTCTACTGGGCGTTGACTCACCCTTTATGGGACATTATTTTCAGGTACAGGTAGCATGCCACCTTTAAGGACATAGCTTGGATGATGATGAGAGTTGAAGACTCTTTTTGTTTAATTGATTGTATTACATGTTTATCAAGCCAAGGGCTTATTTTGTATAGAGTTAGTACTCTTCTTTTGTGTAACCAAGTGTTAACTTGGAAAGCTGTAAGCCCGAAGGGCATTTGCTTTTGTTGTTAACATGTAATACTGTTGTAAGAATTACTCTGATGAATAGAAGAATATTTATCTTTTATATCAACGCATGTCTAAATTGATGGGTTCTTATGTTATTATTTTGAGGGCGTTACATTAAATAAATGTGGCCAAGTTTGGCAATTCAAAAATAATCCATATTTTTATCTTTTTTTCATCACATCACCTCTCTACTTTTTTACATATATTTTCGTAAAAAGATAAAAAATATACTTATTTAGGTCATCTCAAATAACCCTTAGCCGATAAAGAATAAAGTGATACTCAAGTAAAATGCATCATGAAAGAGAACAATTACAAAAAGTGAAAGAAAGAAGGGGCCAAAGTTGAATTTAATCAAAATTTCGGTAAACCCCAAGAAGCTATATAGTATAATTTCTCTCCACCAAACAAAAATCTATGTATTCGATCTGTGTCGTCATGGCGACGAGCCTGCCATGGAATCCTCTACTCCCCTCGAAACCTATACGCCTACATCACCACCACCACCGCTCTTCCTCCGTACAGGCCTTCAGGCGCAGCGACTTCGATGGTTTCGCGAGGCGCATGGCCTCCGGCGAGGTCTGGAGGGACGTGTGGCGGAGCGCCAACGACGGCTTCGAGCAACTCCTTTATGAGACCAAGAAGACGGCGGAGCGCATCGACCGTCGCTACTCCGTCTCGCGGCGGCTCTCGGCGGTCGCCCAATCCGCCTCCTACCGGGCCAGAGAGATCGACCGCGACTTGGAGATCACGCAGCGTTGGCGGACTTTTACCCTCGATTTCAGTCGGAATTGGCCTAGGGTTTGTTTTACTCTCTCTCTCTCTCTCTCTCTCTCTCTCTCTCTCTCTCTCTACCTATGTTTTGATGCTCTTATTTTATCAATTTGATTGTGTATTGAGTTCAGTATGAATTTTGACATTCTATGTATAGAACTGTGAACCAAGGACTTGTGACAGCCTCTTGGTGAGTAGGAGGAAAAGCTAGTATCTGCAAGTTAGGGCATGGTTTTCAATTAAATTAGCTAATTAGATTTTATGAAATGTTCAGTGTCTATGAAGCATGGATACTTAAAAAAGGGAGACGTATCCGTATCGGATATTTATCATATACCGATACACCTTGGATACTCACGGATACGAATCGGATACTTCTTAATTAATTTTTTTATTAATTTTGAAGTATCGGATACTTAATTTTGAAGTATCGGATACTCGAAATTACATATTACTTATAATATTTTGTTTAGTTCTTTGATAAGAGGAATATAGTGAAAGTTGAAGTAATAAAATTTGTCAAATTGATGTATCCTTATTGTCTCTCTCACTCTCTCATGTTTCTTCTCTCTGCTCTCATTCTTTTTTTGGTGTTGACATGTAAGGATGATGTTTAATTTGCATTTGCTTTTGCTTTTAGTTTTGAATGTTTTATGAATATTTGAAGACTTTTAGGTTAATAGGAATCCCTCTCTTATTTATTAATTTACTTTAAGTTTTATTTTCATGCATATTACATTATTAAAATTATAAAAATATTTTTTTTACAAACATATCCCCGCCGTACTCGTATTATACTTTTTCAAATTTTGATGTATCGCCATATCCATATCCCTATATCGCTATATCCGTATCCGTATCCGTGCTTCCTAGGTTATCATTGATGACTTAAAAAAGTATATTTGTTGAAATTTTTATTTAAAAACGGTTTTTTGGCTTTAGTTAAAGTCCTGTGATATTCACTGATGAAGGGGAACAAGTTGAAGCTATTGACCTTGAAGACTCTTAGTTTTATAAGAATCGTTCTTCTTTATCAAGTTGTCTTTTGCTTTAGGTTTTATTTTTATGCATACTGCATTACTAAAAATTGTAAAAATAATATTTTTTACAAACGTATCCCCGCCGTACCCGTATCCTAGTTTTTTAAATTTTGCTGTATCGCCGTATCCGTATCGTATCGTATCTGTATCCCGTATCTGTATCCGTGCTTCCTAGTTCAGTGTTCTGAATCCAGCTGTATCTCATAAACTAAACCAAGCCAAGCCAAGCCAATACCATCAAATGGGGTCGGCACATGAATTTTTCTTCTCCACGCGGCCCTATCAAAGGCCATTTCGTTAGTCAAATTAAGTAGATCCATATCTTAACTACGTTAGCCAACGTTGATCTAAGCCTACCCCGTCTTCTAACCCTCCCCTCTACCGTTATAGAATCGCATCTCTTCACTACTGTCTCTGTTGTGCTCCGTTGAATGTAACCAAACCATCACAATCGATTCTCTCTCAATTTATCTTCTATCAAGGCTACTCCTTCCTACCCATTCTTAAATACACTCATTCCTAATTTTGTCTTGTCTTGTCTTGTCTAGTCTTACCATACATCTATCTTAGCATCCTCATCTTAGCCACACTCATCTGATCTATATGTTGTTTCTTAGTTGCCCAACACTCTGTCCCATACAACATCGCTGGTCTAATAACCATTCTATAGAACTTACCTTTTAGTCTAGTGGGTATTCGTTTATCACACAGTACCCTAGACCAGACGCACTCCTCCACTTACAGTATCCCGCCTTAATTCTATGGGTCACATCTGCATCAATCTCCCCTGCTGTTGTGATAATCGACCCTAAATAACGAAAATGTTCACTCTTAGGCAGTTCTTGGTTCTCAATCTTCACTTCTCTTCTGCTTTTATTGTTACTGTTACTAAATTTACACTCCATGTACTTTGTCTTAATTCTACTTATCCAGAAACCTTTAGATTCAAGAGTTTTTCTCCAAATCTCTAACTTGTGTTAACTCCTTCTCTAGTCTCATCCACTAGCACGATATGGTCTGCGAAAAGGATACACCATGGCATGTCATCCTAAATATTTCTCGTCAATTCATCCATAACTAAAGCAAAAAGCAGATAGATCCTTAGTGTAGCCCAACAGTGATAGGAAATTCATTTGTCTCTCCAGTAGGCGATCTAATAGTGGTCACCATCCCTTCATACATGTCCCTAATCACATCAATATAATCTTTTGTCACCCCTTTCTTCTCTAACACTCATCATATTCTATCTCGGGGTACTCTATCATATGCTTTCTCAAGGTCGATAAATACCATATGAATGTCTCTTTTATTTTCTCTATATTTTTCTATTACTCTCTTCAAAAGATAAATTGCTTCCATTATTGACCTGTTGGGCATAAATCCAAGTTGATTTTCTGACATCTCTGTTATATCTCGCAATCAGCGTTCCATCACCCTCTCCCACACTTTCATTATATGACACATTACCTTGATTCCTCTATAGTTGTTGCAATTCTGGACATCTCTTTTATTCTTATATATTGGCACTAAAATACTCTTCCTCCAATCATCTGACATGTTCCTAGTCAACAAAATTTTGCTAAACAGTCTAGTCAACCAAGCAACCCTTTTTTTACCTAAGCACTTCCAAGCTTCAATAGGGATATCATCTAGTCCTAAAGCCTTATTTGATTTCATCTTCTTAAGTGCAATCTCCACTTTAAAGTTCTTAATCCTTCGATAAAACCTATAGTCTTGGTTTATCGTATTACTGGCCATTTCTTCCCCTATTGTCATACCTCCATGTTCATCATTTAATAGTTTCTCAAAATAGTTCTTCCATCTTTTCTTAATCTCTTCATCCTTCACCAATACCTTAGAATCCTCACTCTTGATGCACTTAACTTGATTAAAATCTCTTGTTTTCCTCTTTCGCATTTTAGCAAGTTTGTATACCCTCTTCTCTCCTCCTTTACTGTCTAGTCTAATATATAGGTCATCATAAGCTTTCAACTTTGCCTCTTTCACTACTTTTTTGACCTTCTTATTAGCCAATCTATAGCTCTTAAGATTTTCCTCAGTTCTATCTTTCTGTCACTTTTTAAAGCACTATTTTTTTGCCTTAACTACCGCTTGAACCTCTTCTCTCCACCACCTAGTTTCCCTAGAGCTGGGTCCCGTCCATTTCGATTCTCCAAGCACTTCTCTTGAGATTCTCCTCATACAATTGGCCATCGAGTTCCACATAGTGTTAGCATCATCTTCCAAGTCCCAAGTACCTTCCTTATCCATTCTATTTTTAAATATTTCTAGTTTATCCCCTTTTAGGTCCCACTATCTCGTCCTACGACGCTCACCATCCTCCTAACTTGGTATTTCCCTCTAGAGCATAAATCTAGTACCAAAATCCTATGTTGAGAGGTCAGGCTCTCTCCAGGAATCACCTTACAATCATTGTATTTTAGGCGGTCCACTTTTCTCACTAAGAAGTAATCTATTTGGCTCTTAACTGACCCACTCTTAAAAGTTATCAAATGCTTCTCTCTCTTCTTATACATAGTATTAGCCACCACCAGGTCAGAAGCCAACGCAAAATCTAAGATACTCTCTCCAGCCTCATTTTTGTCACCAAAACCGTATCCACCATGCACCGTTTCATAGCCTAGTTTATCTATGCCTACATGGCCATTAAAATCTTCACCTATAACCAGGTTCTCTTCTATGCGTATCTCCTGTAAGATCTCATCCATTTATTCCCAAAAATCCCTCTTAGTCTGATTATCTAATCCTACTTGAGGGGCGTATGCACTAATAACTAGTGTTTTAAAAAGCTCTAGGTGCATCGAGGTGCCAAGGTCACCTGGAGCCTAAGCGCCGAGGCGCGAGACGAGGCGCGCGCCTCACCAAAGCGAGGCGCAAGTTATAGAAGTTAAGCAAAATATTAATATAGTACAATTTTCAACATAAGCAAATATTTAATATGTATATTATTAATTTTTTTAATAAGAAGAGAAGAGAAGAAGAAAAAAAATAATTAATTTTTTTAATATATATATTATTTTATTTATTTATTATATTTTTTTAAATAATATGTTTCAATTAATTTTTTTATTTTATTTTATATACATGTGTTTATTTTTTTTATTACTATGTATAAATATATATTATATTTTATATATTATCTATACGTATATTATATATTATATAATAGGTATTCTAGGTATTATATGATATTATATATATATGAATTAATTATATTTTATATATTAGTTATAAGTATATTATATAATAGGTATTATATATATATATATATATGAATCAAGAAGATAAAAGAGAAAGAGACAGAAGCGAGAAGATAAAGAGGGAGAGACAGCAGCGAGCGAGAGAGAGAGAGAGAGAGAGAGAGCAATCGTGAGCGAGAGAGCGATCGTGGCCCTTCGTCGTTGTCTTCTTCTTCTCCACTAGGTTTTTTTTTTTCTTTCTTTTCCTGCTCTTTTGACTCACATTTTGATCATTTGATATTGTAAATAAAAATTCATTCCATGTGGGTATTCACACCAAAACCAAATGGGCTGTAGCAGTAGAATAAACGCGAAGCGCCAAAAGCGCACGCCTCGAGCCTCTGAAAAAAGCGCACGCCTCATCGCCTTAGTTGCACCTCCTCTATGTTGCCTCACCTCGCTATGCATGAGGCGCGGAGCTGCGCCTCGCCTCGCCTTGAGCTTAGGCTCGCGCTTAGGCGCGCTTTTCAAAACACTGCTAATAACGTTCACTATATTCCCTCAAATAACTAGTTTAACTAACATAATCCTATCCCCTTTCCTAATGACCGCCACTATATTCACCACAAGACCCTTGGCAATTAAGATTCCTACCTCATTCCTGCGTCTATCCTTACCACTATAATACAGTTTAAAACCGGTATCGTCAATTTCCCTAGCTTTCTCACCCGTCTACTTAGTTTCTTGTACGCAAGCTATACTAACTCTCTTCCTAATCAGAACATCTACCAACTCCATCGTCTTACCAGTTAAGGTTCCTATATTCCAAGTGGCTACCCTAAACCTATAGTCTTGGACTAACTTCTTTACCCGTGCTCGTCCAGAAAAACGCGAGAACCTTTGCCTATTTTTCACCGTACCTAGGCGTCGATGCGGCGCCCTTTGCTCACTTTTCGAAACACTCGGAGGCAGGCGCAACGCGTCACTTGAGGGTAACAACCTAGCATTTAATTGATTCAAAGTAGGATTCATTGTCATAAGGGATCCGAGCGGCTTTTTTACGTATTGGCTGTCGGCTGTCGGCTATCTAACACACAACCCTCCTCCTTAACCCGGGCTTGGGACTGGCGGAGCTGTATCTCATATGTTGCTAAAATTATTGGTGCTTTTCTACGGTCAATTATGAAAGAGTTTCTGTTAATTTAATGAAAGAAGCATTAAGATTGGTTGTATTGTTTAGGAATTTTGCCAAATTTTAACCCCAAATCTTATCTTTACTTGGTTCACATAACCCTAAACCTTGGAAATTCGACTCATGCCACCAATAGCTTCAATAATGTAACATGGGTATGAGCTCTTATTAACAACACTGGAAATCTGACTCATTATCATCCTCTTGTCAAAAAAAACATCAAGATTATTCTAGTTATTTTATTTTATTTTAATTTTTTTTATCCACACACACACACACATACACACACACACACACATCTATATATATAGGATTCATGGTTTGGCTCTTGACGTTTATCAAGGCCAAAAACTAAAGAAATAGTCTGATAGAATTACTTAGGATAGTTTTCAAAAGAAGATCTGGGAAACTTTTTGAATGATGAGATCATTCCTAGTATTTAAAAATAAAAATAAAAGCAAAAAGATTCCCTGTTACCAAGGTAAATAAACTTGAAATTGTTCCGATGGTGATTTTAGATGTTTTTGTCTTGTTAATTAAATCAGTTACTAAATGCATCCTTGGAATTCGCTGAAGTGTTGATGTTTATAGCAGGAAGGGCTTTCGTGAGAGATATACTTGTTGATATATACTTCTGAACTTTTAATGTTCTAGACATTTTAAACCCTAGGATCTTTATACATATACTACATGAAGATTAATTGTTAGGAGGGCTATCGAGGATTGAACTTTGGAAGGGGAACCGGTTCCATAACTTGTGTCTACATGGGCTTTCTTTGCCATGTAATGTGGCATTATCAAATGTTGACACATTTCCTACACATCATGTTGAGATCACCAGGGGTTCCCTCTATGTCAAGCGCATGAGGTGACGTGACACAAGAATCACACAACGCACATTTTTCTCGCTAGCTTCCCTCTTAGGTCAGTCCATATTGCTTTTGAGTGAGACTAACAAACATGGTGCCTTAGCCTTTGACCTAGTTGGTCAAGAATAATATATAGAAAACACTTCTTATAAGCTTGTTATAATGTGCTTGCCCTTATTTCCCCCTCTCCGAGCTTTTTGTAGTGTGTCCTTATCTATCTCCCCTTCCTTGGCTGACTGAGCCTTCAATTTCAAGTTCTCTTTTTTTTTTGCACGTAATAATAACTCGTTTGGAACATCCTCGTCTTGCATGAATGTCTCTACACCTAAGCATGCTCTTCTTACGTCTTGTGATTCCTTCTCTAGAATGGCACCACATTATCTCACACCATGCCAGGATGGGAACAAGGCGTAAGGACCCTCTCAGGGTTGGTTCATTGATCATGGCATCTAGTGTTACCTATGTTGGTTGTTAGAATTGAAGGTTCACCAAGTTGCTCGTCTTACTCTCCCTTAAGGGATTTGTACTTGACCAATCTTAGAGAAAGAACACCAAGATCATGTATTATACTGTGTTCATTTTCCTACATATTTTGTGACATTTGGCTCCATTATTAGTTGAGTTGAGATCGCTCCACTAGTAGGATGTTAAGCTTAGTAGAGGCCACTTGTCTCTTGCACTTGGTCGATCACAATCTCCACTAGTAGGATGTTAAACTATCATGTGCTCTATACTCTTCTGAATCTAAGGAGTATGTTCCATATTCTTTATGACCTTTGGCTCCACTGGCAAAGGATCACCTATTTCTTGTACTTGCTTGGCTTTGTGCCCTTGACTTGTGTGGTGAGTTGGTCTCCATGGCCTAACCACCCGTATATATAGTAAGCTTTCTCCGTCTCTAGGCAAGCAATCACCTTCTTTTGGTTAGAAGCTTTGGTTCATCTTTTCTATACCCCCATTGGCCGTCTCTCTCTCTCTCTTAGGCCGCCTTAGCTTTCACCCAACCCACTTCTAGTGGTTTGGTGCCTCCTAGCTGTCTACAATAATTATACTTTTATTCATACTTTGGTTGGTACTTTATCCTACTCCAATCTTTTGTCTCTAGGCAATTCTTTTTTCTTTCTATTTTATAAATTTGGCAACCTAGTTTAGTTGTATTGCTTTGTTATTTGTTGGTGCTAGAAGATGAATTGTTGTTTTTTGTGTTGCTGAAAGAGAAGTTTTATTAATTGTCTGATTTCCTTTTTTTTTTTTTCTCTGTTCTTGCAGTACAGGAAGCAACTTAATGACCTTTCAAACACTCCTATTGGAAAAAGTTTTGCTGTGAGTATCACCCAATTTCATGTTGCATGCTGTGCACTTCTTGATTGAACTATGTGGCATGATGTTGTTCATCATGTCTAATGAACTTTTTGTTAGGTCAAAGTTAATAGAGAACAATAGGTCCATCCAATAGTTTGGATTAGATTTCTAATCTATTCTGGCTGCTATATTGAGAATTTGAGTTTGATTGAATCAGCAAGTGTGATATGTAATATTAATTATGTAAATATTAGTCAAAGGGAGCACCTATTCCACAGTGAGTGTATTAAGTGGGGAATAGACAAGGCAATGATTTTAATTTTGTTTTTGAAACTAATACTGGTAGCCTAATATTCATGAATTACATTTAAGTATTTCAATTTTCATATATTGTAGTCTCTGGCTGTGCAATTTTCTGTTAGCTCACTTTGTATTTATTTATATGTGTAGACAATATTCTTCATCTGGTTTGCACTATCTGGATGGCTGTTTCGGTTCTTGATATTAGCAACATGGATACTGCCATTTGCGGGTCCTCTTCTCATTGGAACAGTTGCCAATAATTTAGTCATTAAGGTAAAACAAGTTGCCATTACTTCTCATAGACATTTGTGTTTTTATATTGATAAATTATTGTTGTTTTAATTTTGTTGATTTGCAACTGTACTGGTAATAATGTAATGTACCATCTCATATTACACATGGGGCAATTGGATATAAGCTTAAGTCCTCTTTCAGCATTCAATAAATCAACTCTGGCTTGTCTTTGGTTTTGCCTCATAACACATCCAAATATTCCTCCGTCCTTGGCTTCAGCTAGGATTCACTTTTTTTTAAGAACTGTGACATGCCCACTCTTCGTTAGAAATTTTTGTCAGACATGTTGATTGTATTTGTGCCCCTCTCCTATACTTGTTGTTAGTTGCATTTTGTTGGTGACGGTCTCACATGTTTGTAGCCAGTTTAGTGAAATACATTATAATTCTCACAGGCCGCAGCTGGCTTGCTCTAAATTCACTGACAACTCTTCTACAATGCTTTCCAGTAATATTGGTTCCTCAATTGAACTTATGGAGCGCACACACTTTCTCATAAATTACTTACTATATCCAGTGAGATATTAATACTAGTACTCATAATATGTGTTCAAATGTGTGGGTTTTGAGAGATTAAGTGAAGCCATTGTGGCCATGGAAAAATCTACATAACCGAACTGTTTGGCATATTGTTTTAATTGATTTGAGCAGGGAGCTTGTCCGGCTTGCAAGAGGCAGTTTGTGGGTTTAAAGAGCCAAATAGTTCGCTGCACGGGTTGTGGAAATATTGTATGGCAACCACAAGGAGATTTATTCTCGAGAGGTCGTGGAGGCAGTAATCCATCTTCCTCAAAGTCTGAACCTGAAATAATTGACATTGACTTTGAGGAGAAATGAGTAGAGAGCTGGTGACGTGGATTCAACAAGGCACAGAGGACAGGAGACAGATGAGAATGGAAGAGTCGTCTCATAACTTACACGTGAGTTTGGACTCATGTTTTATGTTTTTGTGTATATTAGTTCTCTTGTATTCAGAGTGTTCGTAGGAATTAAATGTGTTAAATTTGTATACTGTCTTTGCCTTTACCTGCAAAGTTGACAAATAAGAACCACAGCCAAAACTGTCATACTCAAATTTTCTGCTATTGCTGGGCTGTTATTTCAGTGTACAGGTTGATGTGGAGTAGTTCTAAGAAATGCTGCTTTTAGTTGTATTTTGTTTGAAGAATCTAATTTCATTCAACTTCCCCACCATACACCTATGTGAAGATTTTTTTATTTTTATTTTTATTTTTATAAAGACCCGAAATATAGTTAATATCTACTCTTCTTTTAAAGATACGGGGAAGGGGGAGTCATTAATCGATAGGGGGAGAGTGAACCTGTGACCGGTGATCAATGGTATGCATAGACGGGGAGGGTTTAACAAAGCTCCTTCACAGATTGCATTGGATTATGATGTGAAGAAATGTTTTAGATGCTAAATTTGTAGTACTCTCTCTCTCTCTCTCTATCTCTTCCTTTTCGTAATGAAAATGATAGATTGGTGTTATATATTAACAAAGATTAACATTAAAAATGATTACATTTGGTGGGAGGATAGAAGGCATACTAAATGAAAGTAAAATGAGTTTGCATCAGCATGGCTTTTATTATAAAATTACTTTTAGTTTTTCATTTTAATTATCAGTTGTTAGTTTGTTTTAACTTTGGGGTTACTTGTAGTTTTATTACAATTTTTTTATTTATAGTTTTTATCTTAAATAAGTCAGATTATCTATAAATTAGGAAAGATATATTTTAGCTTTCGATATCATCATTTTTTTAGTTTATTGATGTAACAATTTAGATATTGGTTCAAAAGTTGATAATAAAAAAAGGTAACAAATAAAAGTAATTCTCTCTTTAATTTTTAGTAATTAATTTTTGTAATTTGCTTGTGTCATTATTTTTGCTGCATAAAATATTCTTACACAAATTTTTAGGGAAAATTATTTAGAAGTCCTATTAGGGAGACTTATGTTACATATGGTCCTACTAAAAAACTTATGTTCCCACAAGTCCTGTGGGAAGTTTGTTGACACATTTACCCTCAATATTAGTTGTTAATATCATAAATAAGTAATAAAACCATATATAGGAAATTGATATAAACGTAACGTAACGTGACACCTACATAAACGTAACGTAACGTGACACCTATATAAACGTAACGTGACATATTTACATAAACGTAACGTAACGTGACACCTACATAAACGTAACGTGACACCTATGATATATGGTAATATTCAATTTTTTATATAAGAAATTGATTTTATTTATTTTTTGGATTTTTTTGGGACAGCCAAACAACTAAATTACTGAATTCAAACACAATTAATTAACCAAAAAAATAATTCATAACTCACATTTCAGTGATTGAAACAAAATAAATTGAGATTTAATACCCATAAGAGAGGCTTCAAGGAGGTTTCTGGCCATGAGAATCTGATCCGTTGGTGAGCCCAGCAAAACAAACCAACTAGCCCAAATTCCAAACATGCGAGCCCACCAAAACTGTAGGTACTAACACAGCAATTTACGGCCCGACTAATAAATTAATGGCCAGCCCATGTGCCTCAATTTTACACCATAATCATGGGCCAACAAAGATACCATAAAGTATAATAATGTTGGGCGCCATCAGAACATTGAGCCCAGTGATGGACCCCTTTCAATGTATACAGCACAGAATAGACGTGTATATAGCAACAAGACAGCCGCTTTATGTCCAATTGAGATCACGCCCGCACCAAGCCGTGAGATACACGCTCACCTGCAGATCACCAACAGAACAAAACACCTGCAACACAACACCGGTGGACCCTCCATCGTGTATCTCACTCTTCTACAGTAGCCATGCACTCAACCAGTGAAACCAGCACCGCATGTTTGGCAGACATGAAAAAATAACCCCATCGCCGGCGAGACGTTGAAAATAATACACTAAAATTTGACACTAAAACGTAATATGACACAAACATAAATCAGTAACATTTTCACATTCAATTTTAAAAAACAAAAACTTATTAAGTTTGCGAAACGTAACGTGACACGTTACGTTACGTTTATGTAAGTGTCACGTTACGTTTATATAGGTGTCACATTACGTTTATATATGTGTCGTTACGTTACGTTACGTTTATGTAGGTGTCACGTTACGTTCATATTGGTGTCACGTTACGTTACGTTTATATTGGTGTCACGTTACGTTACGTATATATAGGTGTCACGTTACGTTACGTTTATGTAAGTGTCATGTCACGTTAGGATCTTGTGGAATACATTCTTATGAAAATAGGACTTAAGACTCTATAAGAAATTACACAGGACTTAACCTAGCATAAGGTTCTGAAAAAGGACTTATAAATAAGTCTCCCTATTTTAAAAACAAAAAAAATATATTATATATATGAGAAATTACAACCAGAATCTCATCTAATGAGTAAATATTAAATATAACGATAATATCATGTGATTAATTTTATTTTTGATTTATGATTTATTTTACCTAAGAGCATCTTTAATCTTGTACCAAATCCTTAATCAAATTTAAATTTGATTAAAATAAGATCCAATCAATTTATCAAACTTATATTAATCAAGTTTTTCGAAAAGTTTCATCAAATGAAAAATAAATTGAATCTTTTATCAAACTTCAACAATTGTTTTTTTATTTAAATTTAATAAAATTGTTAAAAGATAAAATATTAGAGATAATTTTTTTTGAGATATATTAGGTGTATTTTTTTAGGAAAAAAAAATGATTTTCACTAGTTCTAGAAATTATTGAACAAAATAAAGAAGTAATAAAAAATAAAAATAAAAAAGGCGAAAAAAGAGTTGGGAGATGGTGTACAGAAGTACGAGTGAGACAGCGGGAAAGGTGGCAGTTGCCATGGGGCGAAGGCAAAGTGAATTAGGTGACCCGCAACCAAACACCAGTAGCACGAAAAATTATGTGGTGTTTTTAAAATATTTTATATTTTTCATTAATTATTATATATTATATTTTTTAATTATTATATAATTATAAATTTCATCGTCTCTGCCAATTATAATCTCCGCAAAACACCACATAATCGCACTTCAAAACAATCCATAATTACTCCAGTAGCAAGCAGAGGTTTTATTGCTTCGCATTTCAGGAAACAAATAACCCAAAATAAATACTCCATAAATAAATATTAAAAAAAAAAAAAATTAAACTCTAGCCTCTTCAGGAGCACCACCAGCGCTTCACTCTCTCTGTCTCTCGATTCTATTACTATACATACACATACACGTAAAACCTAGGTAGGCGAGGCGTGAATTGATCTGGATCGATTTCCTCGGGGATGGGCGATTCGAAGTCGAACTCGAACTCGAACTCAGATAGAGCAGTCGGCGAAGAAGTTTCGAGACTGATCGATTCGGCCAAGGAGTTACAGGACTCAGCTTCTTCGTTGATTTCAAGAACGACTCGCGAAGACGAAGCCCTTCGACAGCGAGCCCTCGCTCTTGATTCCGCTATTCGCACCCTCCGTTGTTCTATTTCCTCCTTAGTCCGTAATGGCAATTTGGATCCCAAAGAGGCCGACAAAGTAACAACTACTCCAAATCTCCTTCTCTTTCTCTTGCTTTCTATAGAATAGAAGTTTTTTTTTTATTTTTTTATTTTTTTGTATCGAGATTTTGGATGATATACTCACACTAGAGTTTCCTTTCTGTTTCTCTAGTTGGAAGAAGAATTATACAGATCTAGCTACATATTGAGTGAAGGAGATGCGGCCGCTTTTATTCCCAGGAAATCTCATGGTGCCTTTCTGTGTTGTGTTTACTCATTTCATTTATCTATCTATTTTTTATTTTATGATTATTATTATTATTAGCTTTTTTATGAATGGGGTTTTTGTTAATTGCATTCGAAAGATGTGATGATTAACTTGCTATTGATTGACGGCAGGACGGTTCTTGAGTATGTTTCTCGGTCCAATTAATGTCCGTGCCACTAGGAAGGATGTTCAATTGAAAGTGAAAGAGGAGTACAATAGCTTCAGGGTATGCTGCCCTACCTTTTGTAGCTCATTATTTTCTTTTCTGCTTGGAAATATTAACATTATAATGAGTTATTTGGTGAATTTTGTTCCCTCGAGTGATGATTTCATTGCAACAAATGGAGCCTTGTTGATACTTTCTTTCTTTTTTTTTAAATATATTTTTTTAACGTGCCCTGTGGATGGATGATCTACAAACCATTTTCAGCGTCCATATCATTTGCTCGGGTTTTTAACTTCCAATTTTTTAAGTCACTTTTAACTTTGTTTTGGATTTTGTAAAGTATAGGTAAATGACTCCTGTTAACTCTGGCAAGTCAAGCCATACTCCATCAATAGTGAGTGCAGTTGATTCAAAGCTGAAATGAAACACAAAGTATATTGGGGAATTGCTCTATCTGCTTAAGGGGCTTTGTAACCCCAAGTCAATATTTGTGTCAAGTCACATGGTGCAGAGTACATGAATGGGTTGGTTTGCTTAGGGCTCTCTGGGTGGATACTTGATGGATTGGAGGAAATGAGAATGGTTAAATGCCCTGTCATTTCTGTGAATGAAGGGGGGTTGTAAAGATGTTCTGATTTTGACATCGGAGGGGTTGTTAGTGGCAATTGAGTGCTCCATTACAACAGTAAGCACTAACGAAGATTTTGCAAAGATTTTTTTTTTTTATTTTTAAAATTGAAAATGTGAAGGGATCTCAACAGAACCATATGTATGGGTTTTGAAATGAATTTAAATCTTTTTATGTTTATTGGTATTTTATATCAAGGGTCTAAAGAGGAAATTGGGAACCCTTTTGAGGTTAATAAAAGCATAGGGTCTTGAAAAAAAAGTAATGTGATGTTGTAGAATTTGAAGGGAATTAAAGCTTTGTTATTAGAATCGTACGATTTACGATTAGAATCGTACTATTCAATTTGATTAAGTGGGTAATCGATGTGAACAGGTTGCGTGAATCGTAATTTACCCTTAAGGGGTGTCAGTGTAATTTACCCTTAATAATTTTACTCGTAGGAAAAATAAGCACTCATTATTCTTTAGCCATCAGTGTGCTAGACGTAAATGATGTTGGGGTGATTTTTTTCTGATACAGATTGTTTTTACCTAAAGAAAACGATACGCAATTGTAAATGTTCTTCCCTTACCCCATGTCGTGGAATAATGATTGAGGCTGTTAGAATTTTTTTCCTATGGGTGTTTCTGAGATATATCTTTGATGTTTCATTGGCTACTGGTGGTAAAAGGCTCAGGCATTAGAAGAGAAATATAGTGGACCTTTTCTTCTGCCATCTGGTGGTATTCTTGATAGTGAATGAACCAAGGAATGACTGAATGGGTTTTATTAACAATGTGAGAGGTTTGTTAATTATTATACAAGGAGGATGCTTCTGTGCTTATCTGATTGTTATTTCTATGTTGTGTATATTTTGATTCTATCTACTCTCAGTATGCAATCAAGCAATTCCTTAAACCATCTCTTAATAACTTTCATCTTGTTATAATATAATTGTTCTCATAATTTTTTATGCCATCGTGGACAGGATAGAACTGCGTTTCTGTTTCTTTTTTTCCCATCACTGCTACTTGTGTTAAGGACATGGATATGGGGCGGGTGCTTACCTGCATTGCCAGTTCAGCTTTACCAGGTACTTATGTGGAAACAAGTCTTTGTATAACTCCTCTTCTTCATCTGATTTATTTTTTATTTTTGTATTTTGCTTTGGTTTTTGTTTCGAACTGTACTGAGCATAGCTTTTTCAGGCCTGGTTATTATATCTCTACACAGGTTTGGCTTTGCGGGAGAACATTCTTAGAGTGAATGGAAGTGATATTCGCCCGTGGTAATTGGATATGATTTTTTATGCATTTAGTTGCTCAGATGGTTATGTTCTTATCCTTCACCAGGTCAATTATTTTGATTGAGAATGTGTTTCTTTTAATTTATCATAGAGCTAGACATTAGTAATTTTCATTTCCTTTACTGTACCTTTCAGGGAGAAAAGGGACTTTACAATTTTACAGGTGATGAATTTATGAAATAAAATAGAGTTAGTGCCAGAAGAATCATTTTATAACTTCCATGCGTAAAGATAGTATGATATTACAGTAAATGAATTCCATTTACTCTGTAGTCTAAGATTCACTGCGATTACAAGAAGAATAGTGAGGGCAGAGTGTATGAGAAAAAAATGTGGTTGTCAATAACAAAAGAATAGAGGATATGGTTCTAGATGGAGCTGTATGTTGTAAAAGAATTCATCTAGTTGACTTTAACTAGAGGGATTAAACTTTGTTGAATTGCGTATTTCTGGTGGTCTCTTGTTCTCTTATATTGATACTTACGTGCCACTACATTCTAATTCCAGGAATATGTTGAATGTAGTTTTAACTTATGTCATGCTCTTTTATTCAACTGGTCCCTCATTACATTAACTTAAGTTGCCAAGTTGCTTCATAACTTAGATGACAATGTGAAAATGCAGTGGATTTCTTTGTGATTCTCATCTGCTCCATCCTTGATTAATGGACAACCACAGGACATCTTTATTCACAACACTCATGTTATTGTAGGTGGATATACCATCACTACTTTGCTATGGCTATGGCACTTATCAGTCTCACTTGGGAGATAGAAAGGGAACCTGATTGTGCTCAGAAGCAGGTTACTATATTTGAATTGTATATTGAAATTTAGTTTAGTTCTTTATTTATTGAGACTGTACATGTATTGTGCAGAGAGGGGTACAACTGTTCCTGAAATGGGCGATCATGCAAGGTGTTGCAATGCTTCTACAAAATAGATATCAACGGCAAAGACTCTACACACGTATTGCACTGGGCAAGGTGCAACTAGAGAAAGCCTTTTTATTTTCTTCTGTTCTTCCTGTCCATGCTCTTTTTGAAGCATTGACTTCTTGCATGGTTTGCTGAAATTTAATGAGTTCTTTTGCTTGTGCTGGTGGAAATAACCATGCCTATCAATCTTAGCTGATGCATGTTAGTTTTTTTATAACCCACCAAAATGCCAATGGAACTTCATTTTGGTGGGCATTATCAGAAATTTTTAGGTTGCTGATGTTTTTTCTCTAAAGGTCTGGCAAGGCTCTTACCTTTTAATCCTTTTGTTGGTCATAGGCTAGGAGAATGGATGTTGTTTGGGGAGAAACTGCTGGAGTTGAAGGTCAACTATGGCTGTTGGCACCCATTCTATTCATATTGCAGGTGATTCAAGCTATACAAATGACTGTCTTGGGGATCATGGCCACGATGATTGCATTAATATATGCTTTGTGCTTCTAGTCATTTTGAATCAAACATGAAAGTGATCTGAATCAAGATTATTGAATTGACAAATATTTTTCCCACAATAACTTACCGAACTTTTTTTTCTATGGAAAGGAATTTATTTCATTAAATATCATACCCGTCGTTACAGACAAACATAAATAAATGTTTGCTTTCATTTCTCGCAGAAGTTGTAGTCATATTATTAATCTCTTTCTGTTTTCCATCTGAGAAGTTTGTAGTTTTGTGCATCAAGTTTCTTCTTTTCATAACCTTCTCTCTCTCTTTGTAAATTTCTTGGCCCACTTGTCGCTATGTAGTTCATGGAACGACTAGTGTACATATCAAGATATTAGAAAGAAGAGGTATTGTACTCTCCAAAAGGAAATAATCCATAAATCTTTGCATGATGATCATTAATAGCTCAATCTTTTGCTGGAAAAAGAAAATGAAGTACTTCAAAAGAAAATTACTAACGGCCTGCCATCAATGCCATTAACTATGGCTTCCCAAGGCTCAAGGCCTTGCATTTGCTCAATAGTTGTACAAGATATTTTCTTCAGTAGTAGTCCTCCGAAATACCAAATATTTTCTTCAGTAGTAGGCCTCGGAAATCAACTGTTCTCTTTCATTTGTTATGAATCCAATTAAAGAATTACCCTAAAGACTTGAGCTAAATCAAAGTTACCATTATTTGTGTGTACACTGATTTCAGGGTTTTGAAGCATATGTTGGAATGTTGCTACTTAAAACTGCACTGGTTGGTGTTGTTTCGGAGTGGCAGGTAAGAACTATCTTATAGTATTAAGCAGACCCGCTGGAGTTGTATTTTCATGGCTTTTATTTTTGTGGCGTGCTTGAGCTTTCCAGGTTAAATTCTTAATTACATTTCAGTATATATGCTCAAGTAAGTTACTGTCATGTAGCACTAAATGAATTTACTGTCATGTAGCACTAAATGGATTGCCTAACTTGATTTGGCAGGTGACCACCTGTGGGATCCTTCTGATTATCATGGCAGCTGGGAATTTTGCAAACACAGTAGAAACACTTTTGGCAAAATCTCGGTTTAAAGCAAAAATGAAGAAAAGTAAAAGTAAGCCAGAACTAAATCCAAAATCCCATTCTTAAGAATTTGTGAATGGAGATTCTTTTGCTCACTGAGTTGAGGATATGGGATCAGGAATTAGAACATGAAAATTTTCTCTCTCTACCCATTCTTACTTGTAACAACTTTTTCGCCTTTATACTTGTAGACCATCAATGCTGTTTGTGAGTGCGACCTTTGATTGCATACAATTGAGCTGTTGGTTGGTTGTTAAAGTTTGAACTAAAAGGTCAATCATACATCCTGTGACAGTTATGCTTGATGTTTTCACAAATAGCTTTGATTTTTATTTTTTATTTTTTGGTTTTGTCATTTTGGTGATGTGTAATTTGTCTTGGATGTTGAGGTGTGTGATACTAACATTTTGGCACATAACATTATCATTTTCTATTTTAGTGTACAAATGTTCGAACAGATTATACCATTACTCTTTTTGAGTGCTTTACTTTACTGTCTTACGTCTCATTTTGGAGGACCATTTACGTTGGGTTTGGTTTGAAAATTTGAGAAAGAATTTGGAAAAAGAAATGGAAAAGGTAAGTGAAATGTGAATAAAATGTATTTATATTTCACTTAGTTTCACACACTTTTTCCCTTTCTCTTTTCAAATTCATTCTCAAATCTCTCAACCAAACACATCATTAGGGTTACAAAATCAGTGTAAACATTACACTTTCTTTGTAGTGTTACAATTGTTTTTCGAACTTTCTATCTGTTTGAGTCTTGTGGTACTTATTCATGTAGTAGAAACTCATGTAGTAGAAACTCTGGTAAACCATTGTGGCCCACACCCTCCAAAAGATATTATTTTGGAGATTGAGCAGGAATGAAACTATTCAAGTTATGCCCTTCCGTTTCACAATGGTACGAGTAGCTTAAATATGGGTGCAAAGACATCACAAAGTTTCACTTTCCTGTCATAAAAGCTCTATTCTTTTCGTAAATTTCCACAGAAAATGACGAGATTAGCTTGATTTGTTGTAGATGTGTACACCAGGATTATGTTTGTTTAGGTGGATTAGAGTAGATGATATCAACATTTGTATAATTGTTTGTTATTTGATTATTATTATTTTTGAATCATGCACTAATTAGTGTATTAATTATTATACCAACACTAGTTATGACATTATTATTGACTCTACTAATTATTCAAATTGTAAATATTAAAAATTTCTTAAATTATATCACATCATCAATTAGTATATTAATTAATATACTAATTGGTGCATATAATATTATTCTTTTTGAATTGTGTATCTTAATCTATGTTTGAATGCACCCAAAATTATGAGGGATAGACAAATATCTTATCAATTTTATAATTTAGTCGATTAGACTGAATCTCTTCCTATTTTTACATTTTGTATCCCAACCCAATTGTCATGTTTTAGTGGCCAATTAAAATAGTCATGTCTTGGTGGCTAATTAATTTAGACCTAATTTTCTTAATCAAAGGTAATATATTTTGTTAAAGGCCATGGCTTCTGTCCAGTCCGGGATCGGACTGGACCGTACTGTTGGGCCTGTGGGAGTTCATCACGGGTCCCGTTTTGATAATCTGAACCGTTCAATGTGTAGAAATCGTCGACTACTATATGCCTGTAAAAAATCACGTTGATCGGATATCGATAGCTATGTGAACAAAACTGTTTTTTATCAACCGTTAATTTTTTTACCATCCATTTTTTTTTATACAAAACTGATTTGATCATATAACTATCGATATCCAATCAATGTGATTTTTTACAGACATGTAGTACTCGACAAGTTCTACACATTGAACGGTTCAGATTTTCAAAACGGGACCCGTGATATGCCCCCACGGGCCCAACAGCACCGTCCAGTCCGATCCCAGACCGAACAGAAGCCGGACCCTTTGTTAAATTAATAATCTAATTATAAGGTCATGTCGATCCAAACAACCATGGCCTTGTTCGTAATGTAATCCACATTGTACTTGTATAAAAATTTTTGCAACATGCATTGAATTATTTGATTCTCTTTTATTTCAATGAAATTTTGTTTCTCTTACAAGTTGCTGTCGCCCTAAGAAATGACTTGAAAATATGAATAAAAAAGAGCGAAAATGAAACACCACTGCAGGAAAATGGTTAATTTGACCCACTGCAGCACTGCTCAATCAAGTCTCTGAAACAACTCTGCTTTCAAAATTTGTTACCAATTAATAGGATTCCCATGCTGGCTGCTTTGATGTTGCCTCAAGAATGGGCAGGGTGAGAGCTAAATCACCAGAGTTGAACCCATGTTTCTCCAGGAGTTCCTTGATTAGATCACCTACCGCGTAAGAAACACAAGAGGCCATAAACCCGATGATAACATAGTACATTACTGTTTTTATATAAGCCTTCAGTGGCCTCTGAATGTACGCCTTTCCGGTAGCAAGTATAGTGACGCACAGAAGAGAAGCTACGGCAACTGCAATGAGTTTGAAATCTCTGTTGTTACTCTCGTGAAATGAGAAGCCGTATATGACAGGTGGCAGTAAGCCAAAAATGAGAAATGATAAGATGGCGACTGTTGCATGAAGCAAGAAATTTTCTCTCCGGCCCAGTAGTTCTTGGTACTTGTCCAGTCTCTCAGTTACTTGATGGGAAGAAACACCCTCGTAACGGTCATTTTTCAACTCCCACAGCTGTCAGATTACATGTAAGTTCAAGATGGAAGAAACATGGATATAGGTTAAGATAAACAGATTCTATGGACGTATCATGGTTCAAGTTACTACTTTTACCAAGACACATCATCACTACTAGGGTTCCAATCCAACTATGTTTTTTCTCTACAATATTTGCTGTACCGTTACGTGTACAGTGAGGAACAAAAACAAAAATAAGATCATTTGAGAGAACCAAAAATTACCAGTCCTGTTACTTGCTATGTTACATGGACTCAGATATGAGTGTAGAGTGTAGATGCATATCTAGATGTCGGACGCATCAAAAGCTTGTTTGGCATCTCCTAAATAAGTGCACTTATTTAGATAAGTGCACTTATTTAGATCATATTACCTCTCTACTTTCCTACACATCAAATTTAAGGATACTTGGAAAAAGAACATGAATTAATCATAATTTTCGCAAAACTCACCTAATTTCTAATCATCTTGACAAAAGCATTTCTACATGAACCTCATTTTTTATTTGACAAGTGCGACTACTATGATTTTTGGAATGACTACTACATTTATTGATTGCAACATTGGCAAAAGCACGAGAAAAACTCACATTATGACCAATGATGAATAGTCCACCAATCAGATTAGCCAATCCCAAAGCCAAAATATTTGCTGCAATAATAGAAGACAAATATTAATCACCAAGATATATGCATATTTCACAGACCCAAAGAAAATAAACAGTTACAGAGCAACATATAAGCACAAGAAAGGAAAATTTTAAAACAATTTTTGCAATACAAAGGCAACAACTCTAGAAAGGATGTCATGGTAATCCCATATGAAACAAGAGCACCATGTCATATCATCAATACAGAAGGAGATCAGTAAAAAGTGTCTTGATTCAGATGCTTGCTAATTTCAGCAATTTTTTTTTTTTTAATTTTTTTTTAAGATTTCAGAAAAAGATGCACATTACGTTAGGCACAGGTTTCTGAACAGAGAATACCAATTTTCAGCTCGGCGATTTTTCAAATTGCTTATTGTTATTCATGTATCTTTTAGTCACAAGTTATGGATCTATCAAACAAAAAAAAAGGTGTCAATTATTAACTTACTCTTGTGATTTACCGAAAAGTAGATTAGGATCAGCTACTATTAGTGTATCAGTATTATAGTTTTAGTAGTACACCCATTTTAAATAAAACCCATGCATTTTTTGAAAAATTGCAGAGGGAACATCCTGTCTCACTTGTGACCAAATTAACCATTTTGCAGTAGTGACTTGCACAAAATTAAGTTAAAAGAGTAAAATTTTTCATGTCCATTCGGATATGTACAATCTTTCAAAGCAATTACCAACTATCATCCTAATTCAAGAATACCTAAACCAAAACTGCAATTTCTTCTCCTGAAGTTGATAATTGCCCACCTTTTCTGCAGTAGTAAAAGCTTGGCAGGTTTGAGTCTCAAGGCAACCATTGTATATATAGTAGAAATTAACAATTTACAAATACCTCATACTATATCATGAATAGGAACCTAACAAAATCTAATCATCGATCAATTGTTTTAACTCTAATCATCGATCAATTGTTTTAGCTAAGCACGGCTGAAAGAAAAATCTAACACTTACATGTGGCGGCATCAGCACCTGCTGCAGACGACACAATACCTAGGCTTGTAATTGATTCAATCAGCCCCCCATATACAATACTTTTTATTACATCCAATCCTTGAAAACCTCTAGCTTCAGTAATTTCAGTATGTGGTGAAGGCCCTATTTCTGCTGAAGCAACAATATCTCGTGCTTCGTGAGGCTCTGCTGGCTCAACAGGCCCTTCTTTTATGATAATGATTGTGTCACTGCCTGCAACATATTTTAATAAGACAACAATTTGACAAATAAGGTTTAAAGTAGGCAAATATTATGGACGAGACAAAAAGAATAAGAGCATGCTTTATAATAATAAAGACCTTTATGGGACGAAGTATTTGGTTAGTCTTGCAAACAAAAGAAGATGAGAGAAAATTAGTTTAGCAATCACAAAATCATTTGATTTGTGGGGAGGCTAGTAGAATGTGCTTCAAGCAAAGAACAGTTACCCTACGCAGAACCTACGAGCATATGCTCCTCCTGTTACGACATTTTGTACTTTTTGGTTATGAGTCAAGTGTGTGTTTATGACCCATTTGTGATTGTGGGGTCTGAATTTTTCATTTGGAACTAGTAGTGTACGACTGGCTTCAGCTGAAAATATCACAATTTATTAGTACTACATGAGAATAGGGAAGAAAAAAAGGGGTTTTTGTTCAATTAGTAAGTTCATAATTACCCTATGCAAACCTTACTAGTTTTTTTTAATAAGAAAGAACAAACTATCAACTTAATCAGTTGATGATATATTTTAACTACTATTTATATCATCAGCTCTTCCTGTTATTACAAAAATCAAATTTGAAAATTTTGATCACTAAAGAGGTTTGCAACAACATAATAATACCAGGGGATGATAGCAGAGGAAATTCAACACCCAAAACTCTTTCTACCATTATTTCTTCTCTTGTGGAAAAAACATTCCATGTAGTTATTTGTGGATATAACAAACTTATGTTTTAGAGACCTCCAAAAGTAAGAACATCATATCCTCAGATACCCTCAGAAGACAAACATCTCAACTATCAACTCTCTCCATGCTTACCCAATACACATTGTCTGCAGATGACTATGCATGTTTGTAGCGAATGGTCTCACCTCAAAAATGGGTCAGGGATACATTGGTGTAACAAAAAAACAGAAAACAACAAAATTTCTTACCTGCACTGGTTTTTGCTGGCATATCCTTCAAATCTTTAGTAGTATTGATTTGTATTTCAGGATGCAATAAAACATCCTGTACAGATAGAGTAAGGGCGTCGGTATCAGCTTTCAAGGGCTCCTCTACATGAATGTCCACTTTGGTGCCAATGATGGCATGCGAAGAAACTCCAGAGGGATAGGCTGCATCTGGAAATGTAAAGTATTGTTATCTTCACAAGCAAAGGCATGTCTGAATTTTGCCATGAACATTATCAAATTTATTGAAATTGTGCAGATAGAAAAGCCCTGATCACCCTTCTATGGAAAACAAATTCATATGACATTAACATAAATTGCAATACATTACATGACAACTAATTTCAATCATGTCAAAATGTTTCTTATTACAAGGCACATGGAAAAGCACCAAAGAAGCTTCTGATGAGTGTGTTTACTTAAAAAGAACATTAAATGATACTAGCCATGATGTCATAGACTCATTGTAGTACACAAGTAACATTCAGAGTACAAATTATTAAATGAGTCTAGTTTTGGGTTAAGGTGACATTGCAACTCAAAGTGATCCCTAAGCAGGGTCAACTCAGTTTCCTGCCTCACCAGAATACTTTTAAAAGCCATCATCCTCCCCTACTGGCCTGATTTTGGCTTACATATGCTAATCATTTCAAAAACTAAATCTGTAATAGTTGGCTACTTGGATTTACTAAAAAAGACAAGCATAAGGACATTATCTCAATTTTTCTTTGCAATCTAAGGTAAATGAAACATTATGCATACAACTAGGTTAGGTTCGAAGTGCCACACCCCTAGCCTAGCCCGAAAGGAAACCCGGCCCCAGTGTACCTTGCAAAGGTGGAAATTGCCACCCCTAACCTAACCCTAAGGGAGCATGCTTTGGCAAGGTCCGTCGAATTACTATAGTTTCATAAGTTGCTAAATGGTAACTGCCATATTCTAACAGGTCATTCCTTGAGTAGTTGAAAATTGACATCAACATGATCCCAACAACACCATTCACCAAGGTACCCCCAGTAATTTCAATCTGTAACCACAGAAAGTGAGGAAAATAAAATATGTACTTACTATTACTTTTGCAAAGTCTGGTGGCACATGCTATCAACCGGTTGGAGATTGCAAGGCAGAAGGACAAGAGAAGTGCATATAATAACAAGTAGTTTATAGGACAAGCTATACAAAATTTCACTTACATACCGTTACCATTTAGTTTGAGTTGCTCATTTTTATCTTCAACTATAGATTTGGTGGGAAGTTTGACCTGCCCATTTTCAGAAGGAGGATGTACTACAATATTCGCTTTCTCATTAATATCCAACTCTCCAAGTACTGAAACTGGTTTCGACAATAACAAGATTGATGAGCCTTTATCATCTGCACATGTTCAATTCAATATGCAATAAAAATTCAAATGAGAAAATAAATCCATCACTTCAAAGTCCTGAACAACAAAATTAGCATTTTTCCGATAGCATTAAAGCAAGGGAAAAAACAAGCAGCTTCAAAAGACATAAGCACCTCTTGTACATACAATACTCCGTGCTTCTCAAATGTTTAAACTTTACATAAAAGAATATGTACAGATTAAGCTAAAGTAGAAGTTTGGCAATAAAATTATGTGGTTATTCTAGAGGGGTGTTAGCATTGTCAAACATGGCTTTTGTACTATAGTCAGTGTATCACTGTCATCATTCAACATCAGAAACTATACCTGCACTTTTCCTTTCTATTGCCACGTTGAGTTTCTGGTCTGTCGGTGATTTCTCAAGAGTTATAGACTCTGCACTTGAATGAACTAGAATCTTTAGTCCATCTTGTTGAGGTTTGAAGATAGCAATTTCAGCTGGTTCTTCAGTATGCACTGATCTTTTTCCAGTAATTTGTGTTGCTGGATGATCACTTTCATGATTCAGCAGCATTTCATCCGAAAATCTTGATAAATTCAACTGATTAACAGTATCTAACTCAGGATGGGACGGTGCAGCCCCCTCTGTAACAGATTTCAATCAAAATATGCAACAGTCAGCATAAAATGTCACATACATCTTATGATTCAAACTGCTGGCAAAATACATGTACCATTGTCCAACCATGATTATCAAATACCGTCAATAACCAATCAACTTTGGGGAACATTACTAGTGAGAAAGATAAGCACGAGGTACTTCATGCTTCAGTAACAGAAGATAGAACACAAATCCTTCTGTCGGTTTCATTAATTTCCAGAGGACATCTGATAAAAGGCTAAACATGCAAGCATGCATTAGAAGATGAGCTTTGGCCATTATTGTATATTCTAACATCTCTATGTGAATAAATCATATGCATACAGCATGCCAAATCCATTAATTAGACATTGATAGTTGTGGTAGCATGTGCAGCAGGACCAAACTACATAATTTTAGTCAGATGAGATACTTTGCAATGGTTTTAGGTTTAGAAAAAACCAAACTACATAAATTTAGTCAGATGAGGTGACTTTGTAATGGTTTTAGGTTTAGAAAAAAATCCAAACAATCTTGCTACTTCACAAAGTGGTCCATTCATCATTCACAAGCAAAACTGCCATACCTGTTTGTTTTTTCATTACATCAACTAATTTCTCTCCTCTGTCAGCTATAACTTTCTCAAGAAGTTTGGAGCCTTGCGTTGATGAAGGTACAATATCATCTCCACCTTCTGGAGGTTCAGCATTACCGGTCATTACAAGTCCATGAGCACCAAACAATTGAGGAGGTGATGTAACTTCTTGGTTTGATGCTGCAACAATATTTGCATTAGCACATTAAACAACAGTATGCCTAGAAACATAAGCACAGGGACAGTTTATGATTACTGAACATATATAGGGCATCACTAGAATATTGTTAATATTATAATTGTCACGCTAAGTTCTTCAGTAAACACTTTTACTTTTCTTTAAAAGTACTAGTGATATTATATTGACTTTAATATCTTCACTATTTAATGGCAAACCACACCTCCAACAGATGCCCTTTCATTTCCACGCAACTCATTTCCACTACTATTTCCCCCCCAATTTAATTCCCCCAACCGTAGATAGCCTGAAATATTTGCTTCTATCTGGTTTACAATTTCTCCAAGGCAGGAAATTAGTATGCTTAAAACACATTACCTCAGTATGGAAATCTTTATATAATAAGACAGTAGGTGTAACATGAAAAAAATAATTACGTGTCCACTGTAATTTAAAAGATATAGATCTTCTAGTTAAGACAACCAATTCCAATATGGCAATATATTGCAAATTTTAGCTCAGTAGTAGCAATCATAGCATATAACTTTACTAACACATAAAGCACTTAAAGGAACTAGTGAAAGATCAAGCAACAAATATTTCAAGCCTAATCAAGTTTGACAGTTGAAAGGATAGCAGATGATTCAGTACCTGGCACGATCAACATTTCTTCGTTACGTGATGCAAAAATAGATGAAAGCCAATTTTTCTTCGTTGCCGATATTTGTTGAGGATTTTGCATGGTTTCCTTCTCCCTTTTATCTCCAAATATATTGAACATCTTAAAACCATTACCTGTGAAATTTAATTAGATATGTAAGTTTTCTGTCAATAGTAAGAACCTGAACATTACTTTCCCAAATACCATGAAAAAGAACAGTTTTCATTGCCAACCTCATGAGAAATCACATCCAAATAATGATAATGCAAACAAATATGAAAAATTAAAAAGAAAAAAGCTTTCTGCTAAGCTGGAGTAGTTTTGTACCAGCAGGAATGAAAAAGCTGAAGCATGATAAACATCTGAAAATCTCTGGCTCTCTGTCACGATTGTTGTCATTGGCTGCAGGTGTTGGACTACCATCCAAGGAAAAATCAACGGCATTATGACCTTGATCGTTGGTTGCATGGCCAGAAATAGCATCTAACTCAGATGCAACTACTGTTTCCAATTTGTTACGTTTTGCATCTTCACCAGGAATTCGAATTTTGCGTTTTCGTTTACGAAGAATAACTCTTCTGGTAATGCAAGAATTGCAATTTGGACAGTACAAGTCATGTGTATCCTGCTTCTCTAATACTCCCTCAACGTCTAATTCTGCCAATTCCTGATCACTCTCCTTTATTAGCTCAGTATCATCACATGCTACTGTTATATCACTGATAGATTTGTTTGTGTTATGTTCTTCAAATGACTTTCCAGAGAAGCTGCCATCCTTCGGGATTTGCTTGTGTTGATGGTTAATTACAGTGCTTTGACTGTCAAAATTATTTTCTGTGATGACTAATCCATCATCTCCAGGATTTTTCTCAGAAGAAAAAACTTGAACACTACTATTTTCTGTCACAGAGAGTCCATTAATGGATTTAGTATCTGCAATCATGTAGCAAACAAACATTCATTACAAAACTCTTGCTTTTAAAATGTATACACACAAAATGTCCATCAACAAAGTTCTTATTCTTAAAATGCACAATCACAGTCTCGTTTTTCGTAGGTACACATGCCAGTCACGAACATCTTGAGATAAGCTGTGCGCTTGTATGTTTCACGTGTTACAGAGTAATCTATAACTAATTTCAGTTAACATGAAAAATAACAAGGACGCGATCTATGATGCATTTGTGCATAACTTTTCAGTACAATCATAAATTTAGAGTAACAAAAGATAAAAATTGAACAAAATTAGTACTATCCTAATTTTTACTTTATGAAATGTAAATATTAATAATAAAAAGAGTATAGTTTTCTCTCCTTTATTTTTACAAAATTTTAGGTACCTATTACTTTGGCCCCTGTAAAGAATCTTCTAGCTACAATTGAATAACCAAACAGCTCCAGAATAAATAGTTTTCTTTCTTTCTTTCTTTCTTTCTTTCTTTTTTTTGTTGAAAACATCTCTACGATCAATGTTATTCAAAATTAACATAGAAAAATCCATATCTGTTAACAGATAACAGCAATTTGTACTAATTGTCATTTTCCACACATACTTTGTTTTCTAGAAATCATGGTATCTAATCTACTGACCTTTAATTTCACAATAGAAACATTGTCCCTGTTGATCTACAGTTTTGACATTCATCGGCATATGCAATTGCCACTTGCACTTAGGATGCTGAGTGTGATCAATCCACGGACTTCCACTTTGGTAGGTCCAAAAGCAGTTTCGACATTTCCATATTCCTTCACTCATAATAAGAAATAAAATAATTGCAATTTTACCAAAATTGCCCATTCTTAAGGAATGAATCGAGTAATGCACTCAAAGTGGTCTCGCAAGCAAGGGTGCAAGATATACAAGAATGGGTTTATGTTTTATAAATAGGTAAAAGCTTAGACAGATCAAAACAGAAGTATGAAATTTATCAAATTCCAGACAAAGCAGAGCATTGGAGAAGATTCATCTAGAAAAATGAGTTCTTTCCTACAGCATAATCCACATTTCCAACTAAGTCACAAAAAAAAAAAAGAAAACAATTATTGCACGTTCAACGATTACCAAAATCATCCCATACTAAAGGAATGAATCAAATAACTCGGTTGAGATGGTTTCACAGGCAAGATACATGCTACAAACATTGGTTATGTTTAATAAGTAAAAGCCTGTAAATTTATATGAAAAAAATCAGGATATGACCATGAGATTTAGCGATCAAAACTATGGCATAGATATATTTAGAAATGGATTGCAGATTTGCAGTTTTAGGTGACAATTTGAATAAGAAAGCATGGGTGAATCAAATGACCACAGTGACAATATGGTATACATAATTTTGGTGTTATTAAAGATCTAGCCTCTAGGTCACATCACATTCACCAATTGAGGGAGATAGACTCCTACTGCAATTACTTGCATATTACTGACTTTCATAGTAACAATATCCTGAAAAGTAACCCACAGAACCACAACACGGAGAATATGTGAATGTTAGTATAATCAACCAATCTAAGTAACACCAGCAATCAATCCCTTGCTTGAATACGGATGTTCCAACAAACATGCACATATTAACACAAAAATATGTTCGAGGAGGTGAAAAATAAAAAATTTACTTCAAGCAGATCCGGTGAAGGTGGGCTCCCCAGGGCAAATCTCAAAATATATTTGTTAGGTACCTCTCCCTACAACCGCTACAAAAACATACATGTAAACGCGATATCGAATGCCATAAAAACATAATAGCAATTGATTTTAGGTAACATGGTGGAACTCGGTCCACTAAGTTGTATTAGAGTCAGGGTGTCATGTCATGGGAGCATCATTGTGAGGGAACGATTATTAGATACACAATGGGTGTGTTTGATTGGGCGGACTGGATAAGGGGGGATTAGAATCCATCGGACTTGAATCCTGGGACTGTGAATCCCCCGGACTGTTCCTGTGTTTGTTTTTTCATGGGATTAGATGTCTGGAAATGACTATTTTTAGTGAATCCAACGTTTGGTTGGACGGACTGGATAGGATAAATGAATAAAAGACTATTTTGCCCCTTTTCAATTGTTTACTAAGGAATAGCAATATTAAACATATCTTTAATATTTTAATTATTTTTAATTAAATAAATTTGTTTTTTTTAAATAAATAAATAAATAAATAAAATATCAATAAAATTTGTTTTAAATCATTACTGTATAAAAAATCATTATTTTTTTTACATACAAAACGTTACTGTGTTTGTTTTTTTACATACAAAAAATATCATTAATTTAATAACATAAATTAAATTTATTTTTTTTACATAAATTTATTTTTTTACACAATTAAATAAATAAATAACCACTAAATTTGATTTAATAAAATACTGTATAACCTGTATAAAAAATTTATATTATTTTTTTAATTAAAATTTTAAATAAATTTTAAATAAAACACCTATTACAATTTAAATAATGAAATTAAATAAATTATAAACAAAATTTTAAAATAAAACATCAATAAAATATCTATAAAAAATTATTTTAAAAAATTAAATAAATAAAACATTAATAAAAAGTTAAATAAAATTATTTTATTTTTAAATTAAGACATTTAAATTTTATTGAATTTTATTAAATATAATACATAATTAAATAGTAGAGGGTCAAAATTATCATTTTCGCATCTAATCCCAATAGTAATTAGTCCCCAAAACAATCCCACACCCCCCAGGACAGGATAGTCTCCCATATGGGGGACATGGAGTCCGACGGACTAAAAAAAAATCAAACGACGGATAAGGAGGGAGGCCGGACATGGAGGCTAAATAGTGGATAGTCCCCCCTTATCCCCAATCAAACACACCCAATGTCCCTTGTCACGACCGCTCTAAAAATAAGCCTGCTGGTGGGGTACACCATAAAATGCCATAAAAGAAACCCTCCCTAACACGTTTTAGGTGAGACGGCGGAATTGGATTCAACATTATTCGTTCTTTACAGATTGAGAATGGAAGAGAGGTTGCATTTGTTCAATACATAAGAGAAATAAGTTTCTCTCCATTTCTTCCCATTTCTCTCTACTTAGCTTATCCAAACAAATAAGAGAAACACATATCACTCTATTTCTTTTCTTTTCTCTCCAAATCACTCAATCCAAACATAGTCTAAAGAAATATTTTGGGATCAGGAGGAAGAGGAAGGGACAAGGAATTAGTAAAAGAAAGCTGAGGCAGTAGGGTCTAAGGGGCATTGCTGTAATTTGAAATCTTCTTATATTATAGTTTTGTTGTTTCAAAAACCCTACTTCAATTTACGAATATGATGATCATGATGAATGAATTCAACCATACGCAAGAAAGACCGACTCACATTCATAATATACATACATAAAATGGCTATTAAATAAACAAATAAATGTACCTTGGTCATTGTCAAAGTAAACGTTCCATTTAGAAGCTCCTCCTCCATTACCATTACCATTTGGAAGCTCCTGTTGTCGATATTCTCCGTCTCCAAATCCATTGGAAGGCTCTGGGGAGGTCACCATTACATCACCATTACTAGTCTCACCAATACTTGCAGCGGCGGCGGTGGCGGTGTTGGGAAGCCGAGGCCGCCTTCCTTGCAAAGCCACCGCCTCCGCCGCGACATCCGCCTCCTCCTCCTCCGCTTGCTGCCATTGTTGCTGCTCTGCTGCTATTTCCATTTCCATTTCCATTTCTGAAAAAACACACTCCACTGGTCCCCCCCCCTTCTCTCTCTCTCTCTCTCTTGTATACAGACTTTGTCTCTCTACTCTCTCTCTCTTGTATACAGACTTTCTCTCTCTACTCTCTCTCTCTCTCTGATTATTACTCTCTTTTTTTTTTTCTCGTGTTTTTTTGTTTTGTTTTTTATGTGATCAATTACTGTAATTGGTTAATAACCCTATATATGTATTCATGAGTAAACTGTAAACAAAAAATAATTTTTTTGAAGTTTTAAAGCTGTTGGGATGTGTGAACCTTATCTCCAATGGCCCTGACTCCAACAACTTTTTGAAAAAGCTTATCAATGCTATCTATACATACAACCGTGCTGCCATATACATTAATATATTAATTAATATATTAATATTAATTATAATTTTATTATTAATTTTATTTATTTTATAAATTATAAATATTAATATATATAACCAAAAAAAAAAAAACAGGGGATCCCAACAGTATTCTACCTACAAACATACGTGATCCCAACTTGCATCACCATCAAGCCATGACTTGAAGAATTTTAAATTATATTATAAAATGAATCTTTTCTCAAATAAATTAGAGGGAATATAATATCAGTTTCGATTCAGACTATTAATACATTATTATTAAAATAACACTAATGACATAGTAGTATAAGAAAAAAAAAAAAAATTTAAAGACCAAACTATCACATCCATATGAGATCCACATCTTACCACATCATTAATAGTTTGTTTAATAATATTAAATTAGTGATATAAAACATTTTTGATATAATATATTGGAGCAAATGGCTCGTCTCTTGGGTTCACGTTCACCGCATTCCCTATGTTCGGCGTGGTTTGGTATTTTTTTCTTTCTTTCTTTTTTTTTTCTTTTAATTTGAGCCAAATTTTTAAATTTTTTTAACTTGTTTAATGTAGGAAATTTTTTTAAAGTCATGTATTTTAAATTTTTTTAGTAGACTATTTATCAAATAATTTTTGTTCTACGTTTTTTATTAGTCTAATTAAGTAAAATTTAAAAGTATGAAACATTTTTAAAAACTCAAAAAAAAAATTTACTTAAAAAAATTAATAAGAAAATCACTAAAAAATCAATCTCAAACTAGCTAAATTATTACAAAAATGACTTAGACCCCCAGTTGGGGGTGCTGGGGGTCTTCCCTGGTTGGTGGAAAAAACAGTTTTTTATTTTTTATTTTTGGATTTCAACCAATCACGTACCAACACGTCAGTGGGGGTCGTCAGTGGAGGTCTCTGTACTGGGGGTCGGTAGCATTGTTGAAATTATTAACAATGATTCAATGAAGTAAAATTAGAAGGGGGCTAAAGATGAGAGAAATGAGTATGAGATCATTTTACATGGATCTTAATCACGTCATTGAGATTGAAATAGGAGGGGCAAAATTAGGAGCTCTATTATGACTATTAATTCATGTATTAAAAAATAAAAGATAAATATAATTTAAAAAATAAATCATTAATAAAATGTACCTATTTAGGTCTCGTTTGACAATTACACAGTGCCGTTTTGGCAACAAATAAAAAAGCTACGTTTTTCCAAATCTCTCCAAAACGCCAAACCTTCCCAAAACGCCAAACCTCCCATTTGGGAAGATCCAAAAAAGCCACTTAAAAATTACCAAATTACCCTCTGAAACATTATAATTAATTAATTCAAAAAAGTGTTTTTAATTAAAAAGTAAGGATATTTTGGTCCTTTTAGAGTGATGTGACACTTTTAAAAAATATTAAACCAAAAATAGAAAAAGTTAGCTTTTTACCAACTTCTCAAATCACTTCCAAAAAAACCAAAAAGCTTGGTAAAAAACTAAAAGTCAGTTTTTTACCAACTTCCCAAAACACCCCCACATTGCCTTGTTTGGGAAGCTAAAAATAGACTTTTTTTTTTGGCTGAAATTTACAAAAAGACAAAATAAGTTAAAATAGTGAATAAGACAAAATGTCATATCAAATTTATAATTATTTTACTTTTTTTTCTCATAAATATCGCATTCAACTTAAAAAAATCCAACATTCTTTCCAAATACAAATATTTTGGCCTATTAAAATATCCAAAAATTAAAATAGCCAACTTCTCAAACAAGGCCATTGTAGTCTAAAAGTCAAAAAAATCACTAAAGCCAACAAATATAAAAAAAATCAAAAATTCATTTCCATTTATCTTACTTTTTGTACATTTTTTTGTGAAAAATAAAAATTTATTCTAAACATATTAGTAATTTTTTCTCCTCCTATTTTAACTGAAAACCTAAAAAACTAAAAAATCACTTTAAAAAAAAAAATCTAGTCCCAAACGAATATCCACCAAAGCAAAACGTTGGCGTTAGTCTTTTCAGCCAATTGTAGCCAAGTTGGACCCAACCCTCCCAATTTACTTATGTAGCACTAAAGTTAAGTTTGGCGAATTGAAAAAAAGTTAAAAAATCTAAAAATTATTCAAAAAGTTATTACTATTCATTAAAAGTTAAAAATTATGGCTGCATAACTCTCAATCTTAATTTTTTCCTACACACTAATTTATACAATTTTTTAATACACATTTTTTCATAAGAAATTAAAAAGTTAACCCAAACGATTATATTTTTTTCCTCAACTTTTTAGTCTAAAAAGTCAAAAAGTACACTTATTTAGGACATCCCAAACAACCCCTAAATCAATTTTAATGTGTTGAGAAATCACAAAAAAAGAAAAAAAAAAAAACACAAGACCAAAATATTCTACCACGTAGGAGCCACATCTAAATTAGAGCTATTAGAACTTTTGAATTAGAGGCCTAAAATTTTTTTGTTTAGAGCATCTCCAACGCTTACTCAAATTTTTCACCAAATCTGAGTCAAAAAGTATCCATTTCATCAAATTTGATAACAGATGCTCCAACGGTTCACCATTCATCAAATTTGTCCCGGGACAACCGGGTGGTCGACCGGCCGGTTGACCGGTTTGCCCAAATTTTTTTTTTTTTTTTTTGAATTTTTTGAACTTTTTTTTTGAACTTTTTGAACTTTTTTCGGGACGACCGGGTGGTCGACCGGCCGGTCGACCAGTTAGGCAAAAATTTTTTTTTTTTTTTTTTTGAATTTTTTGAATTTTTTGCTGAACTGTTTGAACCTTTTACTGGTTGACCGGTTGGTCAACCGGCCGGGCAACCGGTTGGTCGACCGGGTCCTCCTCTCCAACGGTCCGTAACAGTGTTTTGGTGAATTTATTTCTTCCTCGTCGATCTGATGAAAGATTTGGTGAAATCTCATTTTGGTGCCAGCTTTGGTGAACGGTTGGAGCCATAAACAGTATCATTTTCATCAAAATTCAAATTTGATATCAGATTTAGTACAGCGTTGGAGATGATCTTACATATATCTCACACATGAATTTTAAGGAATAGATTTTGAAATAAAATTGTGAGCTATTAGAGCTCTTGAATTAACGGCCTAAAACATTTCTGTTTACATATATCTCACACATGAATTTTAAGGAATAGATTTTGAAATAAAATTGTGACTGTGCAAACCTTTCTGAAACTTTCATTATTTTTCTGTTATGTGAATATGAATTTTTTTTTTTCTCTTTTTTTAATAAAAAGGAAAGAATAACTTGTTTCAAAAGATAAGCACAACAATTTTCCGGAAGTACAGGCGAGGGAAAAAAAAAAAAAAGGTTTCCCTTCACTTCAATTTGTATGACACGATTAACCATGCTCACAGTTTTAAGTAAAGTGTGTTTAAATAAGTAATATTCCCTCCCTCCCCCCCCCCCCCCCAAAAAAAAAAAAAAAAAAAAAAAAAAAAACTATTATATGTATGAGATGATCAGCACTCAACTACGTTAATGCTGCTACTCTTCACGTTTAAGTTTCTCAATTTTTATTTTTTATTTTTGAACTTTTAATTTTTTGAGATTTTTTGAATTTTAAATCTGTGAAGAGCAAAAAAAAAAATACGCATAAAATATTTATCTTTTATTTCATTCACGATATCTTTCTTATTTTCTTTCTCCTTATAAATATCTATACAAATTTAAATTTCAAACATATTATAGCAGCGTTTGGTTCATTTTTTAAATCATGATTTTGTTTTTAAATCATGATTTGGATTAAACATGTTAATTAAATATATTTTTAAAGTACAATTCAAAATTTTTTCAAAACTCCTGCCTTTTTTATTTTATTTTATAATTATTATTAATGAATCAATCAATTATTTTTTTTCTCTCTCCTCTCTCCTTTTACGTTCTCTCACATTCTATACATCAATCAAATAAAAAAAAATTACAAATCATCCTAAAACTTTTTTCAAAACTCATACCTAACTAAATTTCCTCTTTTCAAATTATGTTTCAAAAACTCAAAATTCAAAATATAATTTCACACTCAAATCATTATTTTTAAATTAAACCAAACAGACCTCATAAGTTTCAGATAAGAGTATTTCGAAGGTGACGGCTATCTCTAAGTTGATTCCATTGGGGATGTGCGGATGAACTCATTGAGCGTCTTTGTCTGGAAATAATTTTTTTAGCTTAATTTTTTAGCTGATTTAACATGGCTAAATTAATTCCATTTGAAAGGAATTTTTTGACTTTTTTTGTTTTTTTTGAGAGAAAAAGTAAAATAATTATGATTTGAATATGATATTTTATCTTATTGACTTATTTAATATATTTTATCTTTTTATACTTTTTTAGCCCCAACCAATTTCCCAAATGGGGACTAAATCGTTTCGAAAATATAATTTATATAAAAAATAAGATTAATCACATATTAATAATTACATAATTGAATTATATTTATCTTATAAAATTAGATTGTAAATATAATTTTGAGATAAATAGTCTATTTTTTTAAACACAAATGTAATCCAATCATTTGATTTTGCATGTTGGATCAATCTAATTTTATATATAAATATTTTGTCAATAAATTATACGAAATAAACGGGTCAAATCAATAAATTAAACCCTTATTATTATATTTTTTTGGAACGAAAATTAGACACTTATATGAAACCATCTTTAGTTCTAATGTTGTGAAAGCCAATTAACAGTAGGAAAATGATTTGGAGCCCTAAAAAAGCCCCCCCTAATCCTCCTAATCCCCAAAACGACGTCGTTTTGGAAAATATATATATATATATATATTTTTTACCTTGGTTTGAAAATTCGGGGAATTAGGGGGGGAATTTCGGGCGACATAGCACGGCCCTTAACAGTATTAAAATGGTGTTGTTCATACTTTCACATCTATCTAAAACATTCCTTGGATCTAAGGCGTCAAGCAGGTAATTTCCAACACCCTTACGCCTTTGTTATTGTTGCATTTAACTTTCTATTACCTTCCTACCTTCTAATGACAAAGATACACTAACTAGCTTTTATTTTATTTTTTTAAATGAGATGTCAGTTGAATTTCACCTGAAAGTTTTTCTCCCTTTTTCATGTCAATCTACATAACAAATAATGAAAGAGGAATTCTCAGCTATGATTTTGCGATAATGATAACAATCTCTCAATAAGTCAAAAAATACATAACAATGGATCAAATTTAACGTAAAGTAAAAGTGACAATAAAATCACATACCTTTCTTTACATGAATTAATTTTACTTCAACTTTAAAAAGACTATTAAATTATCATAATACGATCATTATAAATCATAATACGATAATTATAAAGCGATGAAGTTCTGCAAAATTTACCAACATATATACATAAATAGGAAATGAAAAAAAATAATAATATAAAACTCATCTGATAATATATGTATATATAATTAAAACTTGCCTCAGGCCATAATCAATAGATTAATAAATACAAGCCATGTGGGTGTTCACCTAACAACTTACTATCATTTAAGTCTGACTGAAAAAAAGTTAGTCAATTAATGCCTAGGTACACATTTCCCTACCACTTTCTCGTATTAAGGATCTGGTCCAAGTGATGAATCAAGATTTGTCTAAAAAAATAAAGGAAAAAGTGATGTATCAAAATATAATATATTTTCTTCAATCATGTGCTACACGACCTAGCATTAAAGAGAAGGCGACAATAGGGTGTATTATTTAATATTTGATCTCATTTACACTAGCTTTTTTGGGTCAAAAATATTTTATGCATTCACGATAGAAAATATTTTTTTGCAATCAATAAAAAATGAACTAATTTGCTTTTCAAATGTGTAAAGAGACAATGGAGTCAATTAGATTGCTTTTCAAATGTGTAAAGAGACAATGGAGTCTTACCAAAAGCTGCCAGCCATCACCCTACAACTACCACCTTGTCCCTACCACCCTTACAACTGCTAACACCATCATTTTTTAGAGCCGCTACTGAACAAAAGATTTCTTCTAAAGAATGTTTTCAATGGAAAGTGTTTTCCCAAGAAAATGTTTTCCGCGTAAACAAACAGACAGTAAACCTGAATTTGTATATTTCGCCAGAGGGTACTATGGATTCAACTTCATTGTTAGTGTCACGCATTTGACATGGTACAAGCAATTATCCAGCTCGCCATAGCTGGAGTCAATTGTCAGTGTGAATTCAGCTCTCCATAGATGGAATCAACAAAACCGAAAAGCAATGGCAGCTTATTGTCTAGAACAACACGGGTGACCATTGCCCATGAACTTTCCAAAATTATAAAAATCATGTAAATGGGTACCTCGTTCAAGATTCTACAGCTTCCAGAGCTTCGCTGAGAATTAAATACCTACACACGCAAACGCACAGGCTTACAAAGTTTTATACAGTGTATACTCCATGATGTTTGCCCAATGTTTTTCATTTTGTATCTTGATTGTCTTATCACATGGTGGATGCAAATTGTACTCGTTTCAGTTCCAGACAAATAAAGCATTGAAGCAGATGCACCTAAAAAAACTGCACGACTTCAGATATATTCTAAAATTCAACATAGACACTGTCTAAGGTCTTGAGCTGCTCTATCTCCTCGCCGTAGGCAATTCCAAGATCAATATAACACAACTGAAACAAATACAAAGCATCAACCAAACCAACTTATCAAATAACAAAATGCAAAAAGTAAAAGTTTTTCAACTGCAGTATAACCTGGTACTGTGGTTTCTTCAATGTGTGTACACCTCTTTTTATTAGCTTTTGCCATCCGACATTTTCTTTGAGTGATTTTTCCAGAGCTGCAGTTTTCTGTAGGCATGGCCCAAGAGAAAGCAAAAAAAATGTGATTTTGTAGACAGTAAAACTTCTAGAATACTTCTGGCAATTTGTTTAGAGACATGTATTAACATATTATTTATCCACGGAGAAAATAGATGACCCACAGCTAGAGAAATTGAATCAATGAATTATATGGCAACAAACAAAAACAACCAAATGCATAAAAAATTTCAAATCTACAACCAATTCTGACTAGGCAATGTATAAAATTTCTAGTATACTTCCACAAGAAGCTTCATTTGGTCACAAGAAGAAAAGTACTATGATTCTTATATGAATCAATCAATGCTTAGACAACAAATTTGTATCCCTAAAGGCTCGAGTCTTTCCAAATCCCATAGGAGTCCACTAGTAAGTCCTTAAAACTTCAAGTGACTAAAAGGAAAATACATCAAGAAATCATCTCGGAAGAGAACGCCTCCCCTCCCCTGGCATGGTCGCAAATTCATATACAGCAATTATTTCATACGCAGCATTATATTATAAAGAATGTGCTGCTTCTTTCTATGCAAAGACTTGATTGAGACTTTTATTGAACAAGGCCGATCTCTATAAACAATTGAGAATGGGGCAGACCCTGAATAAGAGATATAAAGTGGATCACCAGCTGGCTTGGCATTAAGACTTCGTTACAGACATATCATCTGAGCAAAAAAAAACCTAGTTTTTCAAGGCTGGGCGTAATCCAACTAAGTTAATACTACCCCAGCATAGGGTATCTGGTTCGTTCCTAGTGCTAGATAAAGAAATGTCTCATAAATTGTGAATACAGGAATACATGAAATATTTATGTGAAATTTCAAACCAAATTCTTTTACCAATATAGCAATGATTGAATAAATGATAGAACATGATAGCAATGAGGCAGATAATATGCATTATGCAGAACCTGTATATAGGCACACAAAAAATGGTAAGATGAAGGGAATTCATGAGACAGTAGATACTAGACAAATAGAAAAGTTTCACATCTCAATGTCTTTTTGTAAAGCCAAAATGTACAGAACAAAATTATACAATAGACCTAACCACCTACACAGCAGTTTGTGAAGCACACTCAACTTTGTTACTCAGTTTCATGATCTTTGGATTGCAATGTTAATGCCAGCTAGCAAGTTAGGATGTAACTAAACATTGTAAAACATTCAAGATTAACCTTTTGTTAGGGTAACAGAAGTTTCAATATACATAACATCAATTTCAAACACATATACACCACTAGCCTTAAAGGCAGCATAACTTTCATATAAGAAGCCAAGTAACTTGCAGATATAAATGAATATGGATACACTTACATGACCAGGGTCTAAGATTAATAGGTTGTATTGTTGTGTCCCCTTGTGCTGATGTTTGACTTGAATCCCAACAATGGTTCGTGAATGGCCATCGTGCTGGAAGTACAAGGGCCTGCTCATTGTAGCTCTCAACAGATCAGAACACAGTGAAGGATGTGTTTGTTCTGGTGTTATAAGAGCATCTCCAATCGTTCATCAGATATTTTATCAAATTTGAGTAAAAGTTTGATCTGATTCGATGCACTTCGACTCTTTCATCAAATCTGGCTGGGCATCCGGCCGGTTGTCTATCTAGAGTAAATTTTCATCAAATTCATCCCAAAACTGGTTGTCCGGGAGGATGTTTGGGCAAACGTCCGGCCAACAGTCATCTAAAAATTTGATGAAAAAAGTACTGCTTTTTTCGTTTGATACCAAATTGATGAAACGGTTGGAGCACCGTTTTCATCAGTTTTTCATCAAATTTGATGAAAGGTCTGATGAAGGATTGGAGATGGTCTAACATTTCCAAAAAAGGAAATCTCAAATTTATATAATCCAATAAAAAAAGGGAATCAATCAGAAAATGAAGTAGCCAAGTAGGCTATAGCCAGTAACTAAATGTCACATACGCTTTCTCACTGACAATAACATGAGCATTGCCCAATGTAGTGAGCTTATTGTCAGAGAAGTAATTCCAAACCCAATCAATGAGAACTTGATGGCCCATGAGTGACCTTTTAACTGCATCGCTACAGATAGAAGTACCCATATCATTCGCCACACAAATACTAGAATAACTAGATTTATCTTTGCAACTAGAACCTGATTGGGGGATATTAGGATCCCCTCTAGACAGATATCTGTCCATTGGCCCGTATATTTTTATTCCCGATGCCCCATCTCGCAAACCAGAAGCAGAAGATATTGTTTTAATGTTCTTGCTGTCAAAATCCACTATCCTGGCACGAAGCCCAAAAGAACGAAAAAGTGCGGCACACTCGGTAGTTCCAATCCAATTTTTTTTGCCATAAATTTTGTGACTGAAATGACTCGAGCCAAGCATGTCAAAACCTCTTTCCCAAGCGATTTCAAGCCATCTTTGGAGTGATGCAATATCGGGAACATATCCAGAACCACCAAACAAAACCTCCCTCACGTCCTGTCTTTGCATAAGCAAGTGCGAGCTGAGCATCTGGATGTTACGCCAACCACAGCCCCAGCCTATGTCCTCTGATTCAATGCTCTGAAAATGATCAACATAACCTGACAATATACTAGTCGAATTTGCAGAATCTAATTCCAAACATTTTCTCAACAAGGCCATCAAACCAGCTTCAACTTTGTAGAAGGACGCTCTAATCTGTAAACTGATTAAATAATAGATCTTTTCATCAATGCTACTTTCTCCATCATCACTTTCCCTCCCATCACACCTCGAGGTACTACTTCCATGGCTTTGTTGAGCACTAGTTTCACATGGCATGTCATTCTTCACTGGATTATTCTGCTAATTTGTCATTAACTAATGTGAGCATATTGAGCTGCAGATTCTGATAAAAAGAGCCAAACAAACAATTGACAAGTATGAAGAGACAACCATATGTTGTGGCACTTATTTAGTAATATGCATAAACTTGAGCTAATACATGTTCCAAGTATGCTCCGTTGTCCATTCCTATTCTGTCAGGAGATTCAAATCTGGGTTAATGTTTTAGAATATCTTTATATATCACTGGGGATCTAGTTGCCAATTACAAAATCTATTCAAATCTCAAATTCTGGTTTCCTAGTGTGTGTCAGGATTAGCAATAACAAGTATATATGAACCATCAATAGACTAAGAAGAACATATGACAGTGTCACAGCTCCACAAAGCTCACTATCTCTCAAAGTGGCATTTTATGAAGGTCCTTTGTAATGGATTAGGATCCTCTGCCTTTTTTTTTTTCTTTTTTTTTTTCTCCAATGATCTTGCTATGATCAGGCACCCAACAAATTACAAAATCCAACAGTCCAAATTCAAAGAAAAATTAAAATCTTGTCTTTTTATTTTAAACTACATATCCGTTGAATTACCTTAGTAAAATCATTGCAGAGAAAATAATAGCAGATCCAGTGTCAAATTTAGACCATTGGAGATATCCCGTCACCCATTCATTCTACCTAGGCTCTCGCATCAAATTTAAATCTTCCTATAATAAAGTTACAATTGTAGAGCATCTCCAACAGGCTCTTTAAAACAGGCAAATTGGTTATTATAGCTATCCTAAACCCATTTTCCCACCTTTAACAAATTAGCCATTACAATAGCTATTTTAACGTTTCTCTTCCAAGCTAGCTACATTCGAAGAGCCTTGGGAGGCTGTTTAAACAGTTTGTATGGATGGATAGGTAAAATAAAGAGCAGTAAAGAGCATACCTTTTTGTACTTTAGCTGGTGAAAAATGAAGTAGCAATTTTCAATTTTATCTTTTGATTATCTACAAAAAGAAGACTTTGATTGTCTTTGATTGTCTAGCATTATACAATTACAGTCACAGGCTCAACACATAAGCATATACACAGAAATACATAAAGCAACAGAGAGAGAGAGAGAGAGAGAGAGAGTTACAATAAAGGGGGGACTCGGGGGAGCAAGAGCGATTTGTTGGGCCAATTCCATGTCCCTTGCGAGTTCCTCATCCTCGAAGTGGCTGTTGGCATGCCTGCAATCATCGATTCACAGTTTTCTCTCAAAATACAAAGTTCAAACAGTGGATATACGCATTGCAGAACTCGATATCAAACACACACACACACACACACATATATCTTTTATATAGGGAGAGAGATATGAACAGATTGATATATGAACAAAGATGTACCTTTGAAGTTGGAAGGACGGAACAGATTGATGACAAATTGGGCAAATCGACTGATCCATACACCAAACGCCTTCTCTCTGTCTCTCTGTCTCTGTGGGGATGGTTTAGCAATGGAGCGGTCAGTTCGGAAAGAGGGAAAGAGCTTCTTCGCGTGTCTGCCGAGGGAACTTCAAATGAGCAAGCTTAGTTTCAATTTTTTTTTTTAATCCTAATCTATTGTTTTATTATTATTAGGGTAAATAGGTCTATATTTATTATAATTTTTTCCTTACATTTGAAAAATTACACTGATCTCCCTGTTAATTTAATTTTATATATGATGATCATTATGGTGAGGGAGGAACTGTTATGAAATTTTAAACCTCAGGGATAATCTGTAATGAAACTTTAAACCTTAGGGAGGGGATGTAATTTCCAAAAAGTGAAGGGAGAAACTGTAATAAACATAAATCTTAAAGGTGTCAATGTAATTTACCCTTATTATTATTGACAAGCATGAAGTTTTCAAAAAATATAAATAATCCACAAGTATTATTAATGAAAAAAGATTAAAGCAATTTACAATTTAATATAATTATACAAAAAAATGTGTGACTTACTGTATCTTTATTTTTTTAAATTTTTTTTACTACTTTTGCGATTTGGACTGGAGTGATTTTCCTTTTACCATAGCTTTCTGGTTTTTTGGACTTAGGTTTGGTCTGTTTCCCCATCTCTGGTCTTCAAAGTTAGAGAATCAAAACATAGAGAGAGAGAGAGAGAGCATCCATCCAGAGTCCATAGCTGAGCTCCCTAGACACTTTTTTCAAAAGACCGTCTCTTGAGCCTATATAGGTTTCACAATAGACTCCATCTCTATTGTAGCCTGCTAGTTCATTTTTGGGTTGCTAAGTGCTAATCCTAGTTGTTGCTGAAAGTGGACAAGTTGACCCCATCGTGGAGAGTTCCCTATGCAACCAGAGCGAACCAAAGTGTTTGCTAGTCTTACCTTCTACCTGTTCGACAAAATGCCTCAGTGAACTCTGCTACTAAGAAGTCATAAGATGATTAAGGAGAGAGAGAGAGAGAGCAGCAAGCTATCAATAAAGAAAAGCAAACTAGCTAAGAGCAAATTAGCCAAGAGTAAATCAAAAAGCAAATCTGCTAAGTGCAAATCAACCAAGGTTTCCTTGAAAGAGTTTAATAATCAGGTGGATGCTCAAATATCTACCGATGAGATGCCTGATGTACTCCCCCGTAGGTCTACACGCATCCGAGGAGCCCCAAATCTCTCATATTTGGAGATTTTGTGGGACCATGGCAAGGGACCTCGAATGAAAACAAAAGGGGATTAAGGGATGTGGAATCGAAGGATAGCTCAATCGAGTGTAATTGTGTCGATCTATGTTTGTGTGGAAATCTTGGTACATCACAGTTGCAATTGAATGTGGAAATGCAAGCCTTAACTGAGCAATCATCAAAGCAGCATCAAACACCTAATGCATGGAACACACCAAATAGAGTGCTAACTGATCTTGAGCAGTGGCCAAAATTGACCATTGTGTCCCCATTGGCAGCAAATGAAATGATAATGTCAAATAAACTTGGCTCACCTAATGCTGATCAAAGGAGAGAAGTACTTGGCACCAAGCAACAAAAGAGTGTTGAAAATGTGTAAGCTTGTAGAAATGAGGATTTGGTTGAACTACATATGGAAGACATATAATCTAGGAAGGGTGAATGTCTTGATGGTAATACAACTGCTATATCAGGTAAACCTCTACAAGCTTGGCGCTCTTTACTTAAAGAGAAGATTAACAAGGTGTCAAAAATGAAGTATAAAATAGATGCCCATAAGATTGAGAACCTAGTAGATGGCATGTACAATGTCCCTATAGAGATCTCAAAAAAAGATTTTTCTCATTGGGAAAATGCCTTGGTTGGATACTTTATTAATAAAAGATTCTCTTTTCATTATGTGAAAACTTGGGCAGAGAAACTTTGGGGAAATTTGCTTAAAGATGTTGGCTCCATTGATAATGGGTCTTTTATTTTTAAAGTAAATAGTGAAGAGGCTATGGGCAAAATTTTGAAAGATGGCCCCTATTACGTTGGGGCTAGATTGATTGTTGTTAAAAAATGACAACCTAAACTAAAACTAACAAAGTGTGAATTTTTGAGTGTGCCACTGTGGGTGAAGTTGTATAATGTTCCTTTTGAGCTTTGGACTGAAGAAGGTTTGGGTTATCTTGCTAGCATCATGGGAACTTCTCTTTATTTGGATGAGCCTACGTTCAAGAGAAGCATACTTACATTTGCGAGAATATGTATTGAAATGCCAGCAAATAAAGAGATCCCTGTGTCACAACCCAAAATAGGGGCTAATCAGAATCACGACCGGCCAGCGCCTCATCTCGCACCGTAGGCCTACTACTAACTAGTTTAGAGAACAAATAAATAAATCATCGCAAATACTAGGTGATTACATTTAACTAGAGCGTTGCTATATAAGTCATACAAGTCATAAAGGAAAGTTAAGTTACAACAATAACTTAGCCCTATACCAACAAAAGAGGTAATACATGACTTATATAAAACTATAGGTCTAGAATCCATCCCAGGCCACGAGACACCACAAAAATAGGCCTTTGGTTATCCACTAAGCATTCTCCTTACCTGAAATGGGTTAGTAACACCCCCGTGAGCTATAAAGCTTGTGAGAACATGTTTACACAATTTATAAGTTTGCCACGGTTCAAACATAAATATTTCAAGTTTCAAGCATAACTATTCATGTTTAAAAGCCCAATGGCTGAAAAGAAAAAATAAATGCTCTTATATATATATATCAAAATATACATACATATGTCCATTCGACTGGATATGTTGCCAGAGAAGTAGGGAGCTACTCATACTAATATCAAGTGGTCATGATCATGCCAGTGGACGATGGCCGCATCCCAACTACCACCCTTATAACGCCTCACCCGTTGGTATCTTTAATTTCCCCCAACGTCTGGGATGTTCTGTAACAACCCTCACTTTGCCTTAGTCATGCTCACATGCATTTATATGACTTTGTCTTGTTAAGCTGTATTCATGAGATCCTATTTTGTTTTATTTAAGTGTTGCTTGCATGTTTTGTTCCTTGTTTGGTGTGTGTTTAGCCGAGGTCATCTTAAGCCTAGGTCACGCATTTGGACCTTTTACACCTAGGACCATCTTTGTAATGACCCCAAGATGCATAGAGGAAGTCATCCTTATTTCATAATGGGGTTAATGTGGTTTAATTCAATTATATCTATTGGAATTGAAGAACTATCTGTTGAGTTATGAATTAATGACGTTTACTGTATCGATCTGAAATTTTTCCCTCCGCTCGAGCGAGGGAGTCGGCGCTCGAGCGGACTTTTGGGGCTCCCAGCAATTTTGCAGACGGCCTGAGATTCTGGGAGTTGTGTTTCTCCGCTCGAGCGGGGGATTCGACGCTCGAGCGGAAGGCTTTGTTGGTCTGCGCGCTCGAGCACAAAGTTAGACGCTCGAGCGGGTCACCAGGTTGAGTTGAATTTCTGGGGCTCGTGGGCTCGTTTTGATGTTTTTATTGGTATGTTTAGAACCTCCTCATTTTATTTTAGGGTGTTGCTCGAGGTGGTAATATGATGATAAGGTAAGATTGGACCAAAGGATGTAATTCGGATAGTTATTTTATGATCAGCCGTCACTCTTTTGCTCATCTCTTTGTCCACAGTTTGAATTTGAATGTGGGGTTAGAACCATTGGAAAGCTTATTTCCGGGGCTTCAATTTGGACACAAGAACGACCTAAAACGGAGTCTGGATGGGAGAGTTATACCTGTTCAAAGTTTCGAAGTCTGTGCTGAAAACAGGTACGCTCGAGCGGGAGTTCCTCCGCTCGAGCGGGAATTACGGGATAGCAGCTTTAAAAACGGGATTTTGGATCATTTCTCATATTTTTCTTCTTCTCTCTTCCTTCCTCTTCGCCTAAGTCCGAAACCCTAGCCCCAAATCCTTGAATTCCTTTACTTTGCTCACGATCCACCATGGTTTTTGGCATCAAGGATGGAGAACAAGGGAGGATCAATGTTTTTACTCGATTAGAACTTGGATTTGTGAAGGCTTCTTCTCAAGCTCACCCTTTTGCTAGATTATTGAGGTAAGGATTTTAATACTCTTCAATATTTACATCCATAGATAGATTTGAGGTATTTTCATTGTATAATGGTACAATTTTCATTCATGTTATGTATATAGAAGAAATTATGAGATTTTGGGAATTTTGGGTTTGAACATTGGGGGTTTTATGGTTTGAAGATGTTGGGAGTTAATTAATGGGTTAAAATGGTGAATTATGAGTCCTAGGTGTATAATTAGTGGAAAAGTTGGAATAAAAAGTGTTGGGTTAATAAGTTTGATTATTTCTTGAAATCTCCATATGTTTTTGAAACCCTAGGTTGATTAAAGATGATAACCAAAGATTTAACCCAAATTGGAAGTAAAATAATGAAATTGAGGTATTGAATTATGTATATACAAGTTTAATTGGAATTTGGTGATACTTGGAAATTATGTTTAGAATTTGCGAATGAACTTTGTTATGAGCTGGGAATCATGTCTTAATGAGAAAGGAGATTGGGGGGAAGGGTTTGTTGACGATGTGAATGATGTAAACTTGGCTACGGAATCTTGAATTAAGTCTTAGCAATTTAATTTGAATTATATTGAATTATATTTGGTAGTATTGAGTTAAATAATGTTAAATAGTGTGGATGATATTGGATAGTGATAATTATGTGGGATTATGTCGAATTGTGTTAAATGTTGTTGAATTGAATTGTGTAGGGTTATCTGCAGGGACGGACCTAGCATCTAAACACTGTGAGTAGTAGTACAAAAATGTACATGTTATTTATCGTTGATAATTATTGTCATTAATGCTCTGTTCTTTGTGAGTGTTCTACGAATATTATGAAAATTGGAAAGTTATGTGACTCCATGTGAATTGGAAGTTATTTTGTTGTGTTACAAGTTTATAAGTTAAGTCCGTTACAAGTTTACATATGTTATAAGCTCAAAAACGTTACAAGTTTATTTACGTGGCAAATTCAAGTACATACAAGTTTAAGTAAATTTACAAGTTCAAGTATATACAAGTTAAAGTATGTTACGAGTTTTACGTATGTTACAAGCCCATGTATGTTACAAGTTCACGTATGTTAGAAATTCAAGTATGTTACAAGTTTATGTATGATACAAGTTCATGTATGCTCTAAGTCACGCATGTTGCAAGTTCAAGTATGGTTTCAAGTATATTTCAAGGATAGTTCAAGTATGGTTTCAAGTATAGTTCAAACATGTTTCAAGTATGGTTCCCAGTATATTATAAGTTCAAGTATGTTACAGGTATGCTTCAAGTAAGTTACGAGCTCAAGTATGTTGCAGGTATATTTTAAATATGTTACAAGTCTAAGTATGCTACAAAGTTAGATACATTTTCAAGGGCTTTATGCCATTACAAGTTATGAGGCTTTATGCCATTACAAGTTACAAGGGCTTTATGCCATTACAAGTTATGAGGCTTTATGCCATTACAAGTTACAAGGGCTTTATGCCATTACAAGTTATGAGGCTTTATGCCATTTTCAAGGGCCTCGTGCCATTTACAAGGGCTTTATGCCATTTTCAAGGGCCTCGTGCCATTTACAAGGGCTTTATGCCTTTTTTCAAGGGCTTGATGCCAACCTTCAAGTATGCAAGGGCTTTATGCCAACTTTCAAGGGCTTTGTGCCAACTTTCAAGGGCTTTAAGCCAAAATGTTATGTTCAAGCTAATATGTTTCGGGATGTTCAAGTTGATATGTTTCAAGATGTTTAAGCTCATATGTTCAAGATGTTCAAATTGATATGTTTAAGATGTTCAAGTTATATGTTTTAAGATGGTCAAGCTAATATGTTTCAAGATAGAGCCTAAGTCTATTGCGAGGTAACGCAGACTCTCACTAACTATGTGGACTTTGCATTGCATGCTTATGTATGTGTTTTAAAGTTTGATAAGTATATGTTTTGAAGTTCAATAAGTGTTAACAAGCTACGACTCTATATGTTTTCGTTTACTATGATACAAGTTATGCATTGTTTCATTTAAGTATTACTATTCACTGAGCTTGGCTCACCCTCTGTATGTCTGTTTCTGTAGGTAACCAACCAGGAGGTCAGTCCTAACCTAGGACGTCTGTTTCCTTTTGTCAACCTTTATGAATTCAAGCACTAGGCGGGATTACCTATTTGGAGCAACTTTGTTAAAATGTTGTCTTGTAGTTTGATGTGAGTTGTATGTACATGATTTTTGTTTATGCCCGATCATTGGGCTGGGGCTATATATGTAAATATATATATGACTGATGCTCAAGATATAATTTTAGCTTGTGACTGGTTGATATAATGTATGTGATGCATATGATCCTGGCATATTAGAGGTAGCTCAATGGAGTTTGTAACTTATGTTTAAATTTTGGTGCTTCCGTCAAGGCCCCATATGCTATGCATATTAGGTTACTTGTCTATTTTTAAAAAGGTCATGCCCAAACTTTTAGGGGCGGGTTTGGGGTGTGACAGGTGGTATCAGAGCACGAGTTGCTATCTCACACACGGATCCATTGAGCTTTAGGATGTCTAGAAAAGACTTAGGCATCATGCATGACATTCTTAGTGCATATGAAAGGAGTTGATAGCAACGTTAATGGTATACGTAATGACGTTAACGGCAATGGCTATTATTCATGTCTGTTATACATTGTTTCGTATGTTGTGATTGATTGCTATGTAGAACAGGGTAAGACCTATAGATGGGACTAAATCAATAAAGTCGCGCAGAGGAAGCATGGTGAGGGTACGAACCCTCACTGGTTGGTAAGACGATTCTTATGTAAAGATTAAATAAATTATATAATGTCGGTTGTTAGTCATTTGTATGAAATGGCGACGATATAATGAGTTTTATTTTGGCACTTCCTTAAGTAAATTGGTGAATTGATTAAATTCTATGCATGGGATATTTCTAAGAACCAAGGAAATGCTATGTGTGACACTCTAACTTTAAGTTAGAATTATGTTTTCCTTACCTGACAATGTTTAGGTCTATGATTTTGAGAAAGTACTGCATTTGAGTATTTTGATAAGATGTATTTGTGTACTAATTGAAAGTATATTGAGTACAACTGGCTGTAAGAAAAGTTATGCCTATAATGACACCTCTTAGTGACTGTAATGTGGCTATGGAAACCTGTAAGCTAAAAATTAAACTTTGAAATCTGAAATTTCACTTACCATTGTAATCTGTTTGTTATGTGTAAATTGTAATTTATAATCAATATTTCTCTACATGATATGTACAAAGAAACAAAGGCTAAGGAATATGAAATTGTAGGGCGTGGACCCGACTAATGGAAAATATAAACATGTTGAGTTCTGGAAACATGAAGGAATTATTATGATTGAAATAGTTGATGACTGATAACGAGCATGGAACTAGTGATTAAGAGTTAGAATGTCGAAATTGTTACCTGTAATGGTAATAAATACAAGTCTTATGATTTATGAACACATAATGTTTGGAAGAATTTTATGAACGTTCAGCGATATAGGGACGTTGTGTTTCTCTCGTGGACTGCCATTTGTTTGAAGGACATAATTTTGTTTTGATGCGTTTCCGTTCTGAACTTAACATATTGTTAAAGATGAGATATTTGTATGAGGATTAATTCAAGGCCTGTTCCTTTATTGTGATCTGCAAATGAGTGATCATTGGAATGAAACTTACGTGATCCGTGTTATTTAGAAATGTCATACCATCAATTACATCCGGTATTTTTGATAAGTATGACCTTGTATAAGTTGACCATGGACCTAAGGAATTAACGTCTTTGTAAAAGATACTTTTGTGTAAGTAATGTTGAAAATGATTATGCTATATAATGTTTCATGAAATCCATATCTTGGGTTACGAAATGTTTAATATGATAAGTATTTTCTGAAATGATAAAAATGCTACGAACTTCTGACAAGTTTATGATATGATAAGTTTTCTGGGTAAGTTTCCTAAAATGTACGAAACTCCGAATGTTCAAGATATGACAAGTTTTCTTAAAGAAATATTTTGCTATGTCTGAATAAGTCCTTCATTTGAAAATTGAGGAAGGCTCTATGTTGAGCTTCAAGCTATTCTGGAGATTGTTCTGTCAAAGTTTACATCAGTTTAATACTATTGGGAATTATGCCATTATCTGATATCTTTGAAAGGTCTGATAAGTTTCTGAGTAATATTTGTGAACAACGTATTGTATGTACTTATGAAGGGTTGAAGCACTTATGCATTATATGTTTTTGGCAAATGTTTTTGTCCATGCTAGGAACATTTTACTAAGAATATAATAACTTTATGATAAATGTACTATGTGTTTGATGTCAAGATGTTGACTTTGAGATAAGCTAGTATGGATTTCAATTTGGAGTCTGTTAGAGATCTGATTGAACTAATAAGTCTCATTCAGATAATGAGCAAAGAGTCCCAGAGTTGTTGAGTTAGCATTAAATTGCTATTAGGGGTTTAAGTGTTGTAAGAAGCTTATACCTTTGAAACATGCTTATGTCATGATTATTTCCTTAACCCTTGAAGAAGTACAATAATGGGGGGGTTACTTGTGAACTTCAAAAGTTTGAATTATGTTTGATGGCTTATAAGTCGTATGCAAAAGAATATATGAAATGAATTCATCCCTGAATACCCTTAAGCTGTTATATTATGTAGAAGAGTTGATTTGTGGAGTAATCAATTAAAGTGTACAAGGTTATGAATAATGAGACGATGTCCTGATGGTATTAAGTATATTAATAATTGGGTTACCAATTGGTTAGTGGAATTCAATTACTTGTGATTTGGGGAGTGAACTCCATTGAAATTAACTGTATAGCATTGTGAATGGCCGAACGAGTGAGAAATTTTATATGTTTAGGACAGAACGAGACATACGACAAGGTAAATCAAGTTTGGAGGACCAAACTTCTTAAGGTGGGGAGAATGTAATGACCCCAAGATGCATAGAGGAAGTCATCCTTATTTCATAATGGGGTTAATGTGGTTTAATTCAATTATATCTATTGGAATTGAAGAACTATCTGTTGAGTTATGAATTAATGACGTTTACTGTATCGATCTGAAATTTTTCCCTCCGCTCGAGCGGGGGAGTCGGCGCTCGAGCAGACTTTTGGGGCTCCCAGCAATTTTGCAGACGGCCTGAGATTCTGGGAGTTGTGTTTCTCCGCTCGAGCGGGGGATTCGACGCTCGAGCGGAAGGCTTTGTTGGTCTGCGCGCTCGAGCACAAAGTTAGATGCTCGAGCGGGTCACCAGGTTGAGTTGAATTTCTGGGGCTCGTGGGCTCGTTTTGATATTTTTATTGGTATGTTTAGAACCTCCTCATTTTATTTTGGGGTGTTGCTTGAGGTGGTAATATGATGATAAGGTAAGATTGGACCAAAGGATGTAATTCGGATAGTTATTTTATGATCAGCCGTCACTCTTTTGCCCATCTCTTTGTCCACAGTTTGAATTTGAATGTGGGGTTAGAACCATTGGAAAGCTTATTTTCGGGGCTTCAATTTGGACACAAGAACGACCTAAAACGGAGTCCGGATGGGAGAGTTATACCTGTTCAAAGTTTCGAAGTCTGTGCTGAAAACAGGTACGCTCGAGCGGGAATTCCTCCGCTCGAGCGGGAATTACGGGACAGCAGCTTTAAAAACGGGATTTTGGATGATTTCTCATATTTTTCTTCTTCCCTCTTCCTTCCTCTTCGCCTAAGTCCGAAACCCTAGCCCCAAATCCTTGAATTCCTTTACTTTGCTCACGATCCACCATGGTTTTTGGCATCAAGGATGGAGAACAAGGGAGGATCAATGTTTTTACTCGATTAGAACTTGGATTTGTGAAGGCTTCTTCTCAAGCTCACCCTTTTGCTAGATTATTGAGGTAAGGATTTTAATACTCTTCAATATTTACATCCATAGATAGATTTGAGGTATTTTCATTGTATAATGGTACAATTTTCATTCATGTTATGTATATAGAAGAAATTATGAGATTTTGGGAATTTTGTGTTTGAACATTGAGGGTTTTATGGTTTGAAGATGTTGGGAGTTAATTAATGGGTTAAAATGGTGAATTATGAGTCCTAGGTGTATAATTAGTGGAAAAGTTGGAATAAAAAGTGTTGGGTTAATAAGTTTGATTATTTCTTGAAATCTCCATATGTTTTTGAAACCCTAGGTTGATTAAAGATGATAACCAAAGATTTAACCCAAATTGGAAGTAAAATAATGAAATTGAGGTATTGAATTATGTATATACAAGTTTAATTGGAATTTGGTGATACTTGGAAATTATGTTTAGAATTTGCGAATGAACTTTGTTATGAGCTGGGAATCATGTCTTAATGAGAAAGGAGATTGGGGGGAAGGGTTTGTTGACGATGTGAATGATGTAAACTTGGCTACGGAATCTTGAATTAAGTCTTAGCAATTTAATTTGAATTATATTGAATTATATTTGGTAGTATTGAGTTAAATAATGTTAAATAGTGTGGATGATATTGGATAGTGATAATTATGTGGGATTATGTCGATTATGTCGAATTGTGTTAAATGTTGTTGAATTGAATTGTGTAGGGTTATCTGCAGGGACGGACCTAGCATCTAAACACTGTGAGTAGTAGTACAAAAATGTACATGTTATTTATCATTGATAATTATTGTCATTAATGCTCTGTTCTTTGTGAATGTTCTACGAATATTATGAAAATTGGAAAGTTATGTGACTCCATGTGAATTGGAAGTTATTTTGTTGTGTTACAAGTTTATAAGTTAAGTCCGTTACAAGTTTACATATGTTATAAGCTCAAAAACGTTACAAGTTTATTTACGTGGCAAATTCAAGTACATACAAGTTTAAGTAAATTTACAAGTTCAAGTATATACAAGTTAAAGTATGTTACGAGTTTTACGTATGTTACAAGCCCATATATGTTACAAGTTCACGTATGTTAGAAATTCAAGTATGTTACAAGTTTATGTATGATACAAGTTCATGTATGCTCTAAGTCACGCATGTTGCAAGTTCAAGTATGGTTTCAAGTATATTTCAAAGATAGTTCAAGTATGGTTTCAAGTATAGTTCAAACATGTTTCAAGTATGGTTCCCAGTATATTATAAGTTCAAGTATGTTACAGGTATGCTTCAAGTAAGTTACGAGCTCAAGTATGTTTCAGGTATATGTTAAATATGTTACAAGTCTAAGTATGCTACAAAGTTAGATACATGTTCAAGGGTTTTAATGCCAACATGTTTACAAGGGCTTTATGCCATTACAAGTTATGAGGCTTTATGCCATTTTCAAGGGCCTCGTGCCATTTACAAGGGCTTTATGCCATTACAAGTTATGAGGCTTTATGCCATTACAAGTTACAAGGGCTTTATGCCATTACAAGTTATGAGGCTTTATGCCATTTTCAAGGGCCTCGTGCCATTTACAAGGGCTTTATGCCTTCTTTCAAGGGCTTGATGCCAACCTTCAAGTATGCAAGGGCTTTATGCCAACTTTCAAGGGCTTTGTGCCAACGTTCAAGGGCTTTAAGCCAAAATGTTATGTTCAAGCTAATATGTTTCGGGATGTTCAAGTTGATATGTTTCAAGATGTTTAAGCTCATATGTTCAAGATGTTCAAATTGATATGTTTAAGATGTTCAAGTTATATGTTTTAAGATGGTCAAGCTAATATGTTTCAAGATAGAGCCTAAGTCTATTGCGAGGTAACACAGACTCTCACTAACTATGTGGACTTTGCATTGCATGCTTATGTATGTGTTTTAAAGTTTGATAAGTATATGTTTTGAAGTTCAATAAGTGTTAACAAGCTACGACTCTATATGTTTTCGTTTACTATGATACAAGTTATGCATTGTTTCATTTAAGTATTACTATTCACTGAGCTTGGCTCACCCTCTGTATGTCTGTTTCTGTAGGTAACCAACCAGGAGGTCAGTCCTAACCTAGGACGTCTGTTTCCTTTTGTCAACCTTTATGAATTCAAGCACTAGGCGGGATTACCTATTTGGAGCAACTTTGTTAAAATGTTGTCTTGTAGTTTGATGTGAGTTGTATGTACATGATTTTTGTTTATGCCCGATCATTGGGCTGGGGCTATATATGTAAATATATATATGACTGATGCTCAAGATATAATTTTAGCTTGTGACTGGTTGATATAATGTATGTGATGCATGTGATCCTGGCATATTAGAGGTAGCTTAATGGAGTTTGTAACTTATGTTTAAATTTTTGGTGCTTCCGTCAAGGCCCCATATGCTATGCATATTAGGTTACTTGTCTATTTTTAAAAAGGTCATGCCCAAACTTTTAGGGGCGGGTTTGGGGTGTGACAATCTTGGAACCACTTTGGCTGACCTCCACCTTCACCCTGGCATATTGGCCGAGATGTCATTATCTAGGCCGAGGTGTTCATCACCAAGGCCGAGATGTGTATTATCTAGGCCGAGATGTTATCCTTGCACCTAAGTGATCTTGTTCCTGGACTGGAATGACCTAGACCAAGGTGTGGCACATCTAGGCCGAGGTGTGACACAGCTACGCCAAGTGTTATCCTTCCTAGCCGAGATCATTGAGACCCCTTTTGCCGGGGCCGATGTTATAACCCGAGATCCTCGCCTTACCAGAGTGCCCTTGTCACCTTGCTTGTTGTACACACTTTGTCATAGCCTTGTCTTGTCATTCAGTCACCTTTTGAGAAAACTCAATTCGGTGGTGCCACGTGTCCCAGCAGAGGGTTAAGTCAGCCAGCAGAGAGAGAAAACATATCATTTGTCATATCTTTTGCATTGTAGAGAGAGAAGCTCTAGGAAGAGAAGAGGAAGTTAAAGTGAGAGAGTAGATTTCCAAGCTTGATCCTTAGAGTCTAAACCGTTTGATCCTAGTGTTGAGGTTAGATTTTTGATTTACTCTTGTTATTCTTTATGTTCATCTAATCGCATTGCATGATCTAGCATGATTCGTGAGCCATGCATTGATTTAAAGTTTGGTTTTAGAAAGAGAAAATGGTGTTCTTAAAATAAAACCATGTTTTGATCCAAAAGTTTGTATCAAGATCTATGTTTTTGTGTTTGTTTTCATAAGATCTTCAAGTATGGGTACCCAGGTCCATGTTTTTGAACTCATAGCATGAAATCTCAGATTTTGTAGTAAAAAGTTATGATTTTAGCATTCATGTTCTTTATGTTCTTCATGTTCATCAAGGGGGGGAAAGAAACCCAGATTTCCAAACTTCACCTTTCCCTAGGTATGGTCACCGAGACCACTCTTGCCTAGATCTCACACCTAGGCCAAGCATCGTATCTCACCTTGGCCTACCTTGCATGATCACTTGCACCATTAGTCTATCTTGCATGCACACCTAGGCTAACCATTGCACACCTAGGCCGACCATGGTACACCCTTGCCGGCATCTTGTAACACCTCGGTAGACAGCCGTTCGCCGAAGCCTTGGTAACCACACCTCGACCAAGAGGTGTGGGACCTCGGCAAAGACCTGGTTGGTATCCAGCATGTTTTGCTTTGACTTGACCTAGTTTTGAAAGAAATGCCAGGATCATTTGCATTCATGTAGGGCTTGTTCTGAGAATGCATTTCATATCCATCTTTGAACATCCCTTCTTGTCTTCTCGAAGTGCATTCAATAGACTTTATTATGTGTTTGTAGGACTTGGACCCTTGCTTTAACCCTGACGTCTGAAAAGCTATGCGAGTGGTATTTTTAATAAAGTTATGTTATAAAGTTTTGATAAAGCCTTGTTTCGTCTTGGAAAAGTGTTTGTTCAAACATGAATGATTATCCCTAATTTTGTATCAAGTATTATCTTGTTTTGATGACATTCTTGGAAAGTCCTTAGTGCCAGGGGACTGTAATGCAACTGCACCCTTTGTTTTTCCACTAACAGTTTTCCGCGTGGGTTTGTTTGTCCGGAATGTCATCCTTTGGTATTATGTAGATGTTATTAACATCCAAGAAGCTTTGAAAGATTTGATAGATGAACTTGGTTCATCCCTTTGTTTTGTAAAGTTATGATATGTATTGTTTTGGAAAAGATCTCGGATATCATTCATTTAACCCTTTATTACTTATACCATTCACTGAGTATCCAAGCTCACCCTCTCCTTATATATATGTAGGTGTCGAGAAAGAAGGCGGTGATGCTTAGATGATTATTTGCAAGATGTTTTTGGATTCACATTTTGTAGCGTCTTGAAGATTATGCTTCTTATCTTTGTATTTCATGTATTTTGTATATGTCGGCTTGAGAAGTCTTTTGATCAAGATGTATTATGTACTTTATTTTATTTGTATCCAAATTGTAAGACCATGTTAAGATGTATGTCATTTCATTTTATCTATGCACAGCTCTTATGGACTAATTAGATTGAAATTTATTGCTTTCGTACATGTAAGCCCCATATGTAGACTCTGATTGTGTGTGAATTTTTGTAAGTCGGCCTTTGGTAATCTCGAATTACTAGCCATCACGGCACCATTCTACTAGGGGCGAAATGGGGTCGTGACATGTTCCGTTTGAATGTACGTTATTACATTTGCAAGAGTTTTATAACAATGTCTTAACCATGGCTTCATAAAAACAATATGTATATAAGCAATACGTGTGAGTCGGCTTATCCCGTTAGCTCACATTTTCTAAAACATAACATGATTTTCAAAATGTATTCAAGGTACTTTTCCAATCATAGGCATACTTGCTAAAGTCCAAAATATATGTTTATTCGGTTATTCATAATCAATGCAATCTCATGCTCCAAAATAATTCATCAATCAAAGCATGTCATTATATTCAAATACATGTAAAAAGCGTAAGCATGAACTCACCTAAATGTACACGAAGTTTGGTAAAATCAACTGGAACCGAGATCTAAACACAACGTATCAAAAACTACATTATAGTAGGTCTAGGAATTAATTCTAAGCATGAAATAAATATTCAAACCATAATCCCAAAGTGTACAATTTAAAAGGGGTCCTTATCTTATGGTCCAGAAATTCTTAGTTTGTAGCACTTTAGATTAGAGGCTAAAATCCTAATCAAAACACTTTAAAATATTCTGAAATTTTATAGGGTTATCAATCAAGATGTTATGAAACTTTTTCATGAAGGACTCATCTCCCAAAAATGCTCATAAACAGGGTAAAATGGCAGTAACACAAAGCTGGTCCAGATCCATTGCAGTTTCTAAAAAAATCATTTCCACAATAATCTAGCCGTTGGATTGAGTTGAAAAAAATTGGGTTGGAAAGATAACACTCTAATTTAACTCTGGTCCAAAAATCAACCGTTAAAGTGCCTAAATAGTTTTTGACGAATTTTCAAAGTAGACTGTCTATTCAGGAAAAAAAACTGTTTGTTGGGTAAAATCCTTGTTTTGAGCTTTAGCCTCATGGTTCATTGCAACATGATATCAATGGGAGGAAATAAAGTCTAAATCTGTATTTTAGGATTTAGATTCATGGTTCATTGTAACATGAAATCAAAGGAAAGAAATGAAGGCTTTAACTTATGGAATTGAAGTAGATATAGAGAGGAATTTACCTAAACTTGAAGCTTGAAGAACAAAGATGAAAGTGTTTGATTTTCTCTCTTAAATCTATAGATTTTCAGCAAGAAGATGAAGTTTCAGTACATATAGGATATATATAGGAAGAAAGGGGTAGGTAGGATCAATAGCTAGGATTGAATGGTGAAGTATGTGGTAAAAAGGGGAGTGAGATGGATATATCTTTCACCTCACCAAGAAATTACAACCATGGTGGCTGATTTTATCACCACAAATTGCACTGCTCCGATAAAAGGCAGTGCGCGAACATCCGGACTGTCCGAAAATCGGTTCAAGAAAAATTCCATTTAATCACTGTTGACTAATTTCGACATTCTGAGTTTGATGGTGTGATCCGTTTCCCCTAAAGAAAAAAAAAAAACACCTTTATGAGTTTCATTTTTGACACACTCGAAGAGGATTATCAATTATTGTTCTGTTATAGGTCTGCCCCGGATGGTGAAGTATAGATAATATTTATTAACATGACATTGATAAACTTACTAAATATGAGATGTGACCTTCGTTCATTGACGGTGTTAAACAAAAGGCAAAAAGTTGGGTTGGGTCTTCACATCCTTCCCACCTTAAGAAGTTTGGTCCTCCAAACTTGACCGAAGTACTACAGTAACGTGTTATAAAAAAAAGCATTACCTTCTTCAAAAAGATGCGGGTAGAGAGTTCGGACGTCTTCCTCTTTTTCCCAAGTAGCCTCTCCGTTAGCATTATTGTCCCACCAGACCTTCACTAGAGGTATGACTTTGTTTCGCAATTGCTTCACCCTTTTGTCCATGATACGAATGGGGTTTACAATGTAAGTCAGATTTGGTTGCACTTCAGCTGACTCAGGCACTTGAACATGTGATGAGTCTGGCACATAAGGTTTTAGCATCGAGATATGAAAGACGTCATGAACTCCGGCGAGCTCCGGTGTTAATACGAGTCGATATGCTACAGGTCCGATATGCTCAGTGATTCTGAAAGGTCCCACGAACCTTGGATTCAGTTTTCCTCGCTTCTCAAATCGAACGACCCCTTTCAGAGGTGAAATCTTCACAAATGCTGAGTCTCCTGTATTGAGATCAAGATTTCTCCTTCCGCTATCCGCATAACTTTTCTGTCTATCTTGAGCTATCTTCAGGCGGTCCTGGATGAGCTTGATCTTCTCCGTTGTTTCCTCAATGATGTTTGGTCTGATTTCTTTTTCCATGATCTGTTTCTCCCTGACCTCAGTCCAACATACTGGCGATCTACATTTCCTTCCATATAAAGCTTCATAAGGTGCCATCCCGATACTCGCCTGGTAACTATTATTGTAGGCGAACTCTACTAAAGGTATGTACTCTTCCCAACTGCCTCAAAAATCCATCACGCAGGCTCTAAGCAAGTCTTCTAGCGTCTGAATGGTCTGCTTAGATTGTCCATCGGTCTGCGGATGAAAGGTTGTACTGAGGTTCAGCTTTGTTCCCATGGCTCGTTGAAAGCTACTCCAGAAATCTGACACAAATCTCGGATCTCGGTTGGACACAATAGATACAGGTACTCTATGTAGTCTAACTATCTCTGCGAGATAAATGTAGGCATAACGATCGACAGAGAACGTCTTTTTGACCGGCAGAAAATGAGCTGACTTTGTCAATGGATCGACGATCACCCATATCATGTTGTTTCCTTTCGGTGTGCGTGGTAGTCCCGATACGAAGTCCATCGTGATGTGCTCCCACTTCCATTCGGCTACAGGTAGAGGTTGAAGTAATCCTGCTGGCTTTTGGTGTTTTGTTTTTATCTGCTGACACTTGGAACAACTCCTTACATATTTTGTTATCTCTTTCTTCATTCCCCTCCACCAATATACGGTCTTCAAGTCTTGATACATCTTGATGATCCCTGGATGAATTGCAAGTCTGGACTTGTGGCCGTCGTCCAACATCTAGTGTTTGACCTCTTCTATGGCCGGGACATAGACTCTACCTCAAAATTTCAGAATTCCATTGGTAAGTGTGAAATCTGGATGTGGTTCTGTTTCTAGTCCATCTCGAACTTTTTTCAATTCTGGATCCTCCTTCTGTCTTTGTCTGATCATTTCAGTTATGACGGGTTGAGCAACTATGGCGTTACACGTGGTAATCAATCCTGGAATTATCACCTCAAATTCTATTTGATCCATCTCTTCTAAAAGTGTTGGTTGCGTAGTGAGTAGGCAATTTATCCTCCCTGTTAATTTCCTGCTCAGAGCATCTGCTACCACGTTAGCTTTTCCTGGGTGGTATTGAATGTTGACATCGTAATCTTTGATTAGTTCTAACCATCGGTGTTGCCTTAAGTTAAGCTCCTTCTGGGTAAAGATGTACTTTAGGTTTTTATGATCAGTGTAGATTTCGCACGATACTCCATACAAGTAGTGTCTCCAGATTTTCAAGGCAAAAATTACCGCAGCGAGCTCCAGGTCGTGAGTTGGATAGTTCCTTTCGTGTGTCTTCAGTTGTCATGAGGTGTAGGCGATGACTTTCCTACGTTGCATTAAAACACATTCCAAGCCTTGTCGTGACGCATCGCTATAGATTGCATATCCATCGACGCCGTCAGGAAGGGTAAGGATCGGTGCCAAAACCAATCTCTTCTTCAAGTCCTGGAAACTCTGCTCTCGTTTTTCAGTCCAAATGAACGGTGTGCCTTTTCGTGTTAGCTCAGTCAATGGCACGGTAATCCTTGAAAAATCTTGCACGAATTTGTGGGTCCACTGAAACTCCATTCTTACTGATGGTGTGTCCTAAGAATGTGACACTGTCTAACCAGAATTCACATTTCTTGAACTTGGCGTAGAGCTTTCACTCCTTTGGCGTCTGTAGAACCTTTCGCAAGTGTTCTGCATGTTGCTTTTCATCCTTGGAGTAAATCAGTATATCGTCGATGAAAACGATGACAAATTCGTCCAAGAACAGCTTGAATACACGATTCATCAAGTCCATAAATACAGCAGGTGCATTGGTCAAGCCAAAAGACATCACAAGAAACTCGTAGTGACCGTAACGAGTACGAAAAGCTGTCTTCCCTATGTCCTCGGTTTTCACCTTCAGTTGATGGTACCCTGACCGTAAATCAATCTTCGAAAATACATATGCACCTTGCAGTTGATCAAACAACTCATCGATTCGAGGTAGTGGGTATTTATTCTTTATTGTAACCTTATTTAGTTCCTGGTAATCAATACATAACCTCATTGTTCCATCTTTTTTCTTAACAAAAAGGACAAGTGCTCCCCATAGGGACGAGCTCGGTCTAATAAAACCCTTGTCAAGTAACTCTTGTAATTGAACTTTCAGTTCTTTCAATTCGGCTAGGGCCATCCAATACGGAGCTTTGGAGATTGGTTGCGTACCAGGTGCAACTTTAATAGAAAACTCAATCTCTCGATCTATTGGCATTCCAGGTAGATCCTTCGGAAAGACTTCTGAAAATTCTCGAACTACAGGAATAACAGATATCTTTGTATCTTCTACTGGTGACGACGAGATGCTGCACAAAAACCCATGACAACCCTTCCTCAGAAGTCGTCGGGCTTGAGCCGCGAATACTAAATACGGAGGTGGAACTATGCCAACCCCCGTGAAACGAAAGTCCACATGACCCGAGATTCGAAACTCAACACACTTATGTGCACAGTCAATAGTGGCATTCTTGGCAGACAGCCAAACCATGCCGAGGATAACGTCGAAGTGACTCATCTCCATGGGAATTAAGTCGACTGTCAGATGATTATTATCAAAACACACATCACAATTTCTATATACAGTTGAGCAACAAATACTTCCATTCATGGGCTGAGAAACAATCAAATCATAACCAAGGGTTTCGGGTTTCTTAGGTAGTCTCATGGAAAAATGTGATGCAATGAATGAATGTGTTGATCCGGAATCTATAAGAGCATAAGCCGATAATGAACAGATAAACAAGTTACCTGCAACTACCATTTCTGTGTTCTGCACGTCTCCTGGTATTAAGGCAAAAGCTCTGCCTTGTCATTGGTTGTTCACTAAGTTAGGTTCTGCCCTAGTTGCCTGCACCATGTTTCTCTCTAGTGGTACCGCGTTCGCTCCAATTCGCACCAATTTAGGACAATTCCTTTTCATGTGTCCCTCATCGCCGCAGTTAAAGCAAGTTCCAGCAGCTTTGTGACATTCTCCTAAGTGGAAGCTACCGCAAGTGTTACACTTAGGCACCTTGTTGCCCCGATTGTTATTCTGCCTCCCAACATTGGATGGTCCCGCATTCTGTTTTTTGGGTGGAAAATCACTTGACTTCTTCCCATCAAAGTTGTCAAAACAACGCTTCTTCTTCTCAGTGAACTTCTTCCTGCTGTTGACATTCCTCTCCACGATCATGGCATGATCAACTATGTCAGCGTATGTAACCAATCGCATTGGCAGTATGACATCACGGATGTCGGGGTGGAGTCCCTCTTCGAACCTTCAAGCTTTTAGATTTTCTGTGCTAATCAGGTGTTTCTCATACTGTGATAGCCTGGTGAATTCTGCTTCATATTCAGTCACCGACATCTATCCCCACTGCTTCAGTCGATAAAACTCCGCACACTTTGCATCTTAGACGGACTGAGGTATGTATTTCTCTCAAAAGATGACCAAAAATCGGTCCCAAATCATTGTCGGCTTGGTCTCTTCCTTTATCTCCCACCATTGCTGAGCTTCTCCTTGCAGTAAATACGTGGCTAGTTCGACCTTATGGGTTTCTGTACAATGCATAACTTTAAATATCTTTCTCAGCTCTACGACCCAAGCATCGGCCCTTTCAGTGTCTATTCCTCCCGGGAAGGTTGGAGGTTTTAGCTTCAAGAATTCTTTCAAGTTGAGATCTTCCCGTTGAGGTTGTGTCACATTCCCCAACTGTGGGCCCTGGGCATTGTTAGTCGGTTGTTGTTGTACTTAAGGTGGTGGTGGAATTACTTGAGGTGGGTTCTGTGGAGGTGGTGGTTGTTGCTTTTCAGCTTGGGCTACCGTGAAGAATTGCTCCATCATTCTTTCTAACCGATCGAGACGGCTTGAGTCGCCAGCTCCAAGAGCTCTCGCACGATTCCCTCGAGTGTTCATCCTAAAATTCAATGTGTTAATACTAAGGTGGGATTTCGACGAGTCATAACTTGTATTGTATCATAGAGATAAGGAAGCTGGAAACGAGAAACGTATAACAAAGGAGAGTCATCATAACTATGCATCCATTTATATATATGTACATATATCCATGAGTTGATGTACACATGGTCAGCTTTACATGGTGGTTACAAAATATGGTATTATGTTAGAATGACGCAATTACCAAAAACACTTAAGCGCCACAAAGCCCAAAACTAGTTCGCCAACATCCCAAATGGCATCAAAACTAATCTAGACTGAACATGTTAGCATCAAGGCCCCTATTACATACAAAATATAAGTATAGTTGCCCAGTCTATATTGTCCCCCCCCCCACCAGGACTAACTAGTCGTCCAATCCATCCGACTCGTCGCGAGGCTCAACGTCATAAACCTCAGGTTCATTAGGGTTAAACTCAGGTTCTTCCTCAGGTTCTTCTTCAGGGTCTTCTTCTATGTCATCATCCATTCCATCTTCAGTAGGATCCTCGGGTTCATGAACTATAGGGACCACAGGTGCCACTTCTAGTACTATTTGATCTCCCCCGTCTCCATTAGCTTCCACGTGGTCAACTTCTTCTCTGACGAACACTGGGTCATTACTAAACGCGAGCACTTCTTGCCAAATTTGCATGTGGATACGAACACGGTGAATAACTACCGCCCTCTTCATCTCTGGAGTGAAAAGAACTTCCTCTTGGCTAACGAAAGCGATTTGGTTGTAAAAGCGTCGACGTGCTTCACGGAGGACTTCCTGATTGTGACGAGCTAGGTCTCGCGGTTCGACCCCCCAATGGCCCTGTTGAGCCTCGCTCAATCGATACCCTCCAAACTCGTCATAGTGAAGGATAGGCTCCATGTCCTGCAGTACACACAAGACGTAAATCTTGTAAGTACCGGACCCAAGGCAAATATATGGGTAAGGAGGAAAACTACAGTAACTTAAGGCTGTAGTAAGGTTTCTTAAAGTATCTACCCCAAACAGGTCGCCGAATGAGACACTTAAACATGTAGCATGCATTGAGTGTCGTAGTGCAAGTGTCTTAGTGCTCTGTGGATTTAAGGTTCTCTAAACCTACAGCTCTGATACCAAGTTGTCACGACCCGAAATAGGGGCTAATCGGAATCGCAACCGGCCAACGCCTCATCTCGCACCCTAGGCCTAGTACTAACTAGTTTAGAGAACAAATAAATAAATCATCGCAAATACTAGGTGATTACATTTAACTAGAGCGTTGCTATATAAGTCATACAAGTCATAAAGGAAAGTTAAGTTACAACAATAACTTGGCCCTATGCTAACCAGAGAGGTAATACATGACTTATATAAAACTATAGGTCTAGAATTCATCCCAGGCCACGAGACACCACAAAAATAGGCCTTTGGTTATCCACTAAGCATTCTCCTTACCTGAAATGGGTTAGTAACACCCCCGTGAACTATAAAGCTTGTGAGAACATGTTTACACAATTTACAAGTTTGCCACGGTTCAAACATAAATATTTCAAGTTTCAAGCATAACTATTCATGTTCAAAAGCCCAATGGTTGAAAAGACAAAATAAATGCTCTTATATATATATATATATATCAAAATATACATACATATGTCCATTCAACTGGATATATTGCCAGAGAAGTAGGGAGCTACCCATACTAATATCAAGTGGTCATGATCATGCCAGTGGACGATGGCTGCGTCCCAACAACCACCCTTATAACGCCTCACCCGTTGGTATCTTTAATTTCCCCCAACGTCTGGGATGTTCCATTCGAATGTACGTTATTACATTTGCAAGAGTTTTATAACAATATCTTAACCATGGCTTCACAAAAACAATATGTATATAAGCAATATGTGTGAGTCGACTTATCCCGTTAGCTCACGTTTTCTAAAACATAACATGATTTTCAAAATGTATTCAAGGTACTTTTCCAATCATAGGCATACTTGCTAAAGTCCAAAATCATATGTTTATTCAGTTATTCATAATCAATGCAATCTCATGCTCCAAAATAATTCATCAATCAAAGCATGTCATTATATTCAAATACATGTAAAAAGCGTAAGCATGAACTCACCTAAATGTACACGAAGTTTGGTAAAATCAACCGGAACCGAGATCTAAACACAACGAATGAAAAACTACATTATAGTAGGTCTAGGAATTAATTCTAAGCATGAAATAAATATTCAAACCATAATCCCAAAGTGTACAATTTAAAAGGGGTCCTTATCTTATGGTCCAGAAATTCTTAGTTTGCAGCACTTTAGATCAGAGGCTAAAATCCTAATCAAAACACTTTAAAATATTCTGAAATTTTATAGGGTTATCAATCAAGATGTTATGAAACTTTTTCATGAAGGACTCATCTCCCAAAAATGCTCATAAACAGGGTAAAATGGCAGTAACACAAAGCTGGTCCAGATCCATTGCAGTTTCTAAAAAATCATTTCCACAACAATCTAGCCGTTGGATTGAGTTGAAAAAAATTGGGTTGGAAAGAAAACACTCTAATTTAACTTTGGTCCAAAAATCAACCGTTAAAGTGCCTAAATAGTTTTTGACGAATTTTCAAAGTAGACTGTCTGTTCAGGAAAAAAAACTGTTTGTTGGGTAAAATCCTTGTTTTGAGCTTTAGCCTCATGGTTCATTGCAACATGATATCAATGGGAGGAAATAAAGTCTAAATCTGTATTTTAGGATTTAGATTCATGATTCATTGTAACATGAAATCAAAGGAAAGAAATGAAGGCTTTAACTTATGGAATTGAAGTAGATATAGAGAGGAATTTACCTAGACTTGAAGCTTGAAGAACAAAGATGAAAGTGTTTGATTTTCTCTCTTAAATCTATAGATTTTCAGCAAGAAGATGAAGTTTCAGTACATATAGGATATATATAGGAAGAAAGGGGTAGGTAGGATCAATGGCTAGGATTGAATGGTGAAGTATGTGGTAAAAAGAGGAGTGAGGTGGATATATCTTTCACCTCACCAAGAAATTACAGCCATGGTGGCTGATTTTACCACCACAAATTGCATTGCTCCGATAAAAGGCAGTGCGCGGACATCCGAGTTGTCCGAAAATTGGTTCAAGAAAAATTCCATTTAATCACTGTTGACTAATTTCGACATTCTGAGTTTGATGGTGTGATCCGTTTCGCCTAAAAAAATATATATATATGTACATCTTTATGAGTTTCATTTTTGACACACTCGAAAAAGATTATCAATTATTGTTCTGTTATAGGTCCACCCCGGATGGCGAAGTATAGATAATATTTATTAACATGACGTTGATGAACTTATTAAATATGAGATATGACCTCCGTTCATTAACGGTGTCAAACAAAAGGCAAAAAGTTGGGTCGGGTCTTCACACCCTGAGTCTTTCAAAATAAATCTTGGTTATGGTGACCCATGTGAGATTCAAGTTAAGGTTCCATAGAAGCCTCAAAGGTGTGATGTTTGTAAGACTTTTGGTTATACCGCTAATTTGTGCCTTCATAAGCCAAAGTTTTTGAACCCTCCATCTTCCAAACAAGAGTGAAGGGTTAAGAAGACTAACATACAAATTCCAACTAAATGGGAAATGGTGAAGTAAAATGGGAGAGATGGTGGGCTAGGTTCAACGACAGTGATAAACAAAGAGAGAGAGACGCAGCGTTTCACCCCATCAACATTTAATGTTTTGATGTCCTTGAATCATGTGATATGGGAGAGTTGGGAAATGGAGAATTAAATCAAGAGTTGTTGTGCCAAACAAAGAGCCTAAAAAGTAGAGAGAGTCCATCTCTAAGTGATCCCAGTAATGGAGAGACTACAAATGAGGATAATAGAAGAAAACTCAAAGCAAAACTTTATTAATTGAAGAGTGCTAGAGGGAAATTTTGAATCATTTGTTGTGTATATTGTGTTTGTCTTTAGTTTGTTTCTTTTGAGGAAGTAGTTTGTTTTTGTTTATGTTTGTTCTTTCTACAAAAGATGTGTATTAAATTTCATTGTATATCTTTCTTTTTTAGTTATAATATGACTTACTTATCCAAAAAAACTATATCTTTTTAAATTGCAAGAGAGATTAGTGTTATTTATTTATTTTAAAATATTCTAAAATTTCAATTTCATCATTTTAATTCATAAATTTTATCAGTCTAATTGGAGAGATGTGCCTAAATCATTAACAATGGTGGGGCCTAAATACCTATTCGAATAGATAAAAATATAACTTTACAATTTAAATCACCTGTGATTTCATGAAAATGGAAGTAGATTTTTTTGTGATTGAATTTATAATAAATTAAAAATTAACATGCAATTTATGAGACTTGTTAGAGTCTAATAATTTTTTTTCCAAAATTAACAAATTGTATCTATTCTATTATATAACATGAAGACCAAGTTAGTATAAATACTATTACACACATTACAATTTTAAATTAACTTTATAGAAGTATTTTAAAATTTGAATTATTTATTTATTTTTAATTATCTAGGTACTACTATTAATGTCTATTCCAATGCATTGGATGTGCAATGACGATATGTAACCCATTAGTCAATTAAAATAAAATACACAAGCAAGGAAGGAAGCAAGCAAGCAAGCAAAAGTGCAATAGGGAACTCTCCATGCAGATGTACATTGAACCTGGACATACTCAATTTGGGCCTATAAAAGTCCCAGACCATATCCCTCCGTCTACCATTCCGAAGAAAGAATCCTGGATTAGTGAGAGAGAACAGAAAATGGCTCCAACACTGGCAGTTATACCTGAGCAACCGAAGCTCCACCGCCGCCAACCTCCGAGTCCCGCGGCGAAGGAGGAGGAGGAGGTGGTGTTAAGGAAGAGGAATGAGGAGTTGGAGAGAGAATTGAGGAAGAGCGTGGAGAGGGAGGAGAAGATGAGGCTAGAGCTTCAGAGAACGTGGCAGAGGCTGAGGGTGGCCGAGGAGGCGGAAGAGCGGCTTTGCTCCCAACTCGGGGAGCTTGAGGCGGAGGCTGTCGACCAGGACCGGGCCTATCGAGCTCGCATTTTGTCATTGATCGATCAGCTCTCTGCCGCTCAAAAGCTTATCCACACTTCTTCCATCTCTCTCCCCTCCACTCCTCAATGACCACCACCAGCACCACCACCATATATATGTATTCGTGAATATAATTATGTTGAGGTAGGAGAAGAAGAGTTCGCTGTCTCCAGTAGAATCCCCATGAATTCTGTTGTGTGTCAAGGTTCATGAGTCATGGGTGAATTCATAGGTTTTCTCTGTTTCAGTGTATATTTCCATTCAAAAAAGCTAGCGTTGGGATCCAGAATTTATATATGTTGGTGAAAATTAAATTGATCATGTATTTATATATGTGGTAAAAATTAAATTGATCATGTATGAAATTCACATCTAAAATGAATCTCTGAGTAATTTCTTGATTTTTATGTTTAGGTCCATAGCACTACTAATTTTCATTTCCTTTCTGCATCTGAACCTATTGTTTCCTAATTCAAAAAACACATCTTGTGAGTAATCATGAACTGAAAATATTCCATTTTAATCATGAACTGAAAATTTGATCTTCCATTTTAATCATGAACTGAAAATATTCTCCATAATAAATAACATCTTATTGCAACGACGGATCTAAGATTCGAACTTTAGAAAGATAAATACACATGTAATTTCTTATTTTTTAAAATTATATTACTATTACTAGTATAATATACATACTATATAACTTCTGATTGTAATATTGATAAAATAAGTACAAATTGATAGCATACAGAAGTATTATTGATAAAATAAGTACAAATTGATAGCACACAGAAGTATTATTGATAAAGTAAGTACAAATGAACACACAGAATGACATGTACCCAAAAAAATTGATAGTATGGTGATAAAAATGAAACCCACATTTATATATTAAACCTTTCTTAATTTAAGAAGAAAATGAATATTGAGAGATGTTAAAGTTTCTTATAGTGTCTTTGTGTTAGGCCACACACACCCTCCTTTTCTCTCCCTTCTCATACTGTCTGTCTGGCCAGACCCCTCCCCCTCTTTTTCTCTTTCCCTCCTTGTTAGTAGAGTCTTCACATAGTAAACACGACACAAACATCTGACACATTTTTTTGTTAACACACAAACATATTGATTGGAACAAACACTTCTTTCCCTTTCTGCTAACATCTTGCACTAAAATTCACACAAGCACTTCCACTGTAAATATGCGCCACGGGCGATCCACAGCCACAAGTAAGCAATCCGCAAGTAAGAAACCCTGCACATTTCATTTTCTCAACACTCTTCCCTTCCTGTTTCCTTTTAAACTATACACCTATAGACACTGAAGGACAAACAAAACAACAATTTGTGACATATGTGCAGAATAATGAACAAAAGACACTCGTACCCATTTAAATATTTAAAAATAAAAAAAAAACACACAGAATTTTCCACATTCCAACATTGACAACACTTATGGCGCCATGGCTATTTAAATTATGCAGAAGCTCAATATAAAGCTACAACAAACTGTCTTTAAAGTTTCTAAAAGAGCACATAACGGTAACTGGAATTTTAATACGACAACTGAGACAAAAATCTCAAAACATAAAAAGCTCTCCCTGATAAATGAAATATTTCTTTTGTAACCACCCGGTTCAATGCAGCAAATTAGTTTCTGCCTCGACTTCCTCTCAGCTCAGGCTCCCTAAACACACAAATCCAGTCACAGATGAGTTGTGTTCGCGAGTATAGATTATAACATGGAAAAAGATACTTCATAGAACACTCACTAGGGGTGGGGCCAACTGTGGAGCCCACACAGTATAGGACCCACACCATTGTGAGTGTTCTGTAATCCATTCTATGGTTTGTTTGTGTATGTAGAACTACTGTTATAAAATTAGTTCACAGGGCGCATGGGTCAGACCTCTGGATGTGATCGAGAATGAGAAGCCTAGGTCCAGGAGGGATTTTGACATCTCTAAGAGCACTGAAACATATCACCGTGGAAAATACCATCAAAATATAAATACAGTTAAAATGAAAGTGTAAAGGATGGGTGAATCTTAACTACTTGCCTATCGGTGAGCAAAGGCAAAGTGGTGTCGGTTAACAAGCCTTTCTTGAAATTCTTCTCATAATTCTGGAGGCCAAGGTTGGTTAACATGCTTCTCGTTTTCACGTAGAGCACATCTTCAACTGGCGGCTGAGAAAACTTCTCCCCTAGCTGCATGACCACACGGAAAATGCTCCAAGCATGGTAAGTATATCAACACAAAACAATTATAGAACCATCTCAACATTCTCACCTGGCTCAGAGAAGGCCATGGACAATGACATAGACAAATCAATTCATGTCATACACAATTGCCTAAACCTTACTTTACCAGGACATTCATTCAGGTTCTCCATGTATGAAAGGTTAAATATGAATAGTTCTCTTCATATAGATTAGATACATTTTCCTCTTCCCTATATTCAGGAATTATTTTAATTTTTTTTATAGCAATCCATGCATATTTTCCTCTATATGGAAAATATTGAAAAAAAAAAATCAGAAATCCATGCAGACTTCCTTGGCTAGGGATTTAATCTTAGGAAGGGATGCACAAAATCATGTCAAACCCAAATAATGCAATTGAATACAATAACTTTAAGCATTGTCCAAGCCTTAATGTTCAGCATGTTACCATCACATTGTAATAGATTGATTATATCATGTTGCTTTTGAAAATCTGTGGAGATGTACATAAAGAATCAGTGACAGCATCTCCAAAAACCTTGCCAATGGCACATAACTAAATATGTCCGTCTTTGCAAACTTATTTAAACTAAAGTTTTTTTCTTTGTTCAAGTAGCTACAGTTTGTGGAAGAACCTGAGGGAGTGACAGTCAGAAAAGTGAAAGTGAGTTTTCAACAAATTCTGCTACCAAATAGTGAAACTCACTTGTTCATCTATACAATTTTCAAGTTATAACAGCAGACTCCTCTACAAATGTCCAAACAGATGGCACACACAAGTGGAGACAAGTGCCATGCACACGAGTACAGCACACCACTCCTGAAAGTTAGAAGTGTAACAGTTCAGAGTACCCGCCCCTAATGTCAAAAATGCCATGTTAATGTGGTAAATTTTAGCTTTACATATGTCCATCTGAACACATAACAACATGGGGTCAACAGAAAGTATGTCAGTTAATATGCAGTGCCATTGGATATCATATAGTTCGCCATAAATAGCACCAACACTAGAATTATGCAGATTCTAACATGTTCACAGCATGCATTGGACTTCTTTATAGCAATGGACTTCAAAGTAAACACATGGTTATAACTGGGGTGCTGTTGAAGTTGATGAATTTCATCTCTAGATTATCACCTTGAAAAGTCCACCCTGAACAAGTGCAAAGAAGAGGCCAGATGTGACTACATTGGCTGCCTGGTTTGGGCCACCCAAGCCACTCACCAATGAAAACATGGCTCCAGAACCAAAAGCTGCCACCATACTGCAATCATAAATCATCTCAAATAAGTAGACAAATATAAGAGTAAGGGAAAATAAAACCCCTTTGCAAATTCAAGATCCAAACATAGCTTTAAATGAAACACCTCGCAAGGATTTGTTAAAAAAAAGAGGGGTTATAAAAATTTTGAGGGGCACACATGAAAAGAGGGGACAAATTGCAAAATGATAGTTTTGAAAATTTTAAGCGGGGACCGCCCCTCCTAGGCCACTGATGGCTTTGCCACTGGTCCTCACCCAAGGAATGTGGCCACCTCCATGCATGCAATGAACAGTGCACTTCACCTCCGGCAAGCCCAAAGAGTCTCCATTGCCACTCTCTCTGCCACCTCATCTCTCCCCATTTCCACCTCTGGTGTTTTCATGCCATCTCAATCCCTACCATAACTTCCCAGAGGGCTTCTCAACCTGCCCACTCACCGCCAATCCTCTACCATTTCTATTGAAACTTAAATGCCCTTCATCATGTTGTACAAAATAAATGTGCAATGCAATCATCCCCAATGACTAATATGCAAACATGTTAAGGAGCCAAACACTGGTGATGTTATGACAGTCAATGATACAATAATTGTTTATTATTTCTTAGGTAGATTAATGCCAAGTGTTATGCAACAATGCAATTAAATAAATGAGGCAGTAGACTTTAGCAACTATCATATTCAAGAAAATTCATAAATTAGTTATAAGACCGTTGCAATTTCAGCTCCCCTTTGTTCCTATTTATCAGAATATTTATGAATTGGTGTGATGGTAAGTGCAATCTGCCCCAAGCATTTCGGTGTAGGTTCCAGTCACATGAATTAGCCTCTCCACAAAAAAAGTGTGAAGAAGCTAACTACTTGCTACCTCTCCTACTTGCTAACTACATTCTCTTTGTGACACAATTTTTTTTCATACAATCAATAAATGAATTTCAATAGTAGTAGTAACCACATCTTCCACCAATATACAAATGGATGACTGCTTTTAACTACCATTTTACATCAGAATTGCTCCTTTTAAATGGTTGTTACGTACTACAAAAACATTTAAAAAAATATATAACCTTTTTTTTTTTTTGTTTTCTTGGATTCTCATGCATCCTCTTTGTGACACAACTATTTTCCCACAATCAATAAATGAATTTCAATAGTAGTAGTAACCACATCTTCCACCATTATACAAATAGATGACTACTTTTAACTACCATTTTACATTAGAATTGCTCCTTTTAAATGGTTGGCACGTACTACAAAAACATAAAGAATAAGCTTTAAGCCCAAAACAATTATAGATGTCCTTCATCACGTAGTACCAAAAAAAATTTGCAATGCAATAATCCCAATGACTAATATCCAAATATTAAGGAGCCAAATACTGATGATGTTGTTACAGTCAAGGATATGATAATTGTTAATTATTTTTTAGGTAGATATTTTTTTGGGTGAATATTTTTTAGGTAGATTAATGCCCATATGTTATGAAATATTGCAATTAAACAAATTTGGCAGTGCACTTTAGTATCTATTATTTGCAAGAAAATTCATATGTTAGAGACCAGATCATTACAATTTTTGTTATTCTTCTTCATAATATATCTATTTTTATATTTTATTTTTTTGGGATTCTCATGGATTCTTTTTGCAAATCAAAACATTTTTCCTAGCATCAATCATTGAATATCAATAGTAATAACCAACCACATCTTCCACCAATATGCAAATAGATGACTACAATAGTTTTTATTTCCGCTATTTTACATAAAACTTTTGAAGAATAAGCTGTAAGCCAAAAACATCCTAAACAATAAGGTGGAAAGAAAAGGTTCAAGTAAGCTTACCTAGACTGCACATCCTCCTTCCCTCTTATTCTTTTCATGACACATGATATACCGGCATTGACACCTGTCATGACAGCAAAATTGCGTGCTTGTACAAAGGGACCCCCTGCTAGGGCCTATAAACAAAATAAACCATTTGTTAATTACACATCAAGTAAGTTTCTACATTAAACAGTAGTTGCATCATCAAAAAGCTGAATTTGGGTTGCCAGAAACAGGATGTTAGAATAAGAACCAGAGGCCCTAATTCCACTTCCAAAGGCTTGCACTACGTATCAACTTATTCAGGGTATGCTTAGATTAGAATACCTGAAAATTCTCAATTTGACTAATAGAAGAATCCATTCCACATTCAAAATGAGATACAATTCCAAATAAAACCAAGCAAGGCCCTAAATGATTCTTCAACAAATGAACAGATAAATAGAAATATCCTTATCATGACCCATAAAACAAGCAACCAAAAACCAAGTTTGCTCTATTTTAACAGATATAAGCACAGGACCCCAAATTATATAATCAGCAAATCAATCCAGAACTTAGCATCTCCAATCCCTGACTCAAACCTATATCAAATTTAAATTTGGATAAAAATCACTCAAACCACCCTCCACTCATTGTCCCAAACTTACACCAAATTGAATTTTACTCAAAATTTTACCCAAATCAAATGTTTACTCAAAATTTTCAAGGCTATTTAGTGGCTTTCAAATTTACCACTCTCCAATTACTGAATCTTTTACATGGGGCGGGAAGTCAAACTTGGGAACTCGCCGTCCTTGGCTTGTTAATCCTCCTTGTGAGGATTGGTATCAGCTTTGATTATCATGTTACTTTTTTTTTTTTTAAATTTTTTTTCTCTATTATTATCTATTAAATTTTTTTTCTTTTACTGAATCGTTTACTTGAATCTGAATATGTCCACTGGAGTGGTTTATACCAAATAAAGCTTTTACTCAAATTTTTATTCAAATGAGTAAAATTTTGAGTAAGCTTTTACTCAAGTTTTCAAGCATTGTAGTGAACCAAAATCCCCCCAAAAAAACCCCTAACTCGGCACAAAACCTAATTTGTGAAGCCAGCAATAGAATAACACACATATAGGTATGCATGAAAAATAAGTAATATATGAAAAATTAGGAGGGTAAGGGTGAGGATGGAAAAAGAACCTGGGCTTGCTGGAGAGAGGCCATGGCTTGGGGATTCATAGAGGCAGCATTAGGAGGAGGAGTGGGGAAAGAAGAAGAGACGTCGTTGGTGAGGGTGCCCATGAAAGCACCTATGGCGGCGCCCTGGGCGGCGCTGGTGGCGGTGACGACGGCGGCCTCCACTGGCAACGACTGCTTGGCCAACCATGCCTTGAACCCTGCCTCCAATTCCTTGAACTTGGCTTGCAATTGAGCTACTGGGTTCTGTGTCTGAGTCGCCACTAGTCCTTTCGACATCTCCCCACCATCACTCTTTGCTATCTCTATGTTTTTTTGTTCTCGACTTATCGCTGCTGTGCAACTCTTCCCTCTCTCTCTCTCGCTCTCTCTTCTCACAATTGGAATCTGGAAGCTCTAACAAGGAGCTGTTTTGGGGAGTATGGATGGATAACAAAATACGGTAAATTACACTTTATATCCTTACATTTCATACCTAATTTTATTTTTGTCCTTTTGTTAATTTAATGGGAAATTTTATTTTCACATACTTAATTACTGCAATGCACATTTTTTTTAATACACATCTTTTCTTAATACACATACTTATTAATTTAATTATTAATTAATTTTTCTAATCTACATACTAAAAGTTACAATTATACCATTCACTCATTATTATTGTACATACACCACTCAATCTTATTTTCACACACTTGTTGAGTGACCTTATTTTCAGATTTGTAGACCCATTGTATACTCACCTAAAGACCATGCAAGACCACAATGTGAAGTAAGACAAAATTTTCCATTGAAGACCCTGTTGAACCTCCATTAAAAATACCATTGAAAACCCTTCAAAATATTGTTGAAGATTAGACATCTTTCCAATTTGTTATTGCATTTATCATTTTCAGATCTCTATGCACTCCATTGTTATAAAGCTCTCATTTTTTTTTTTAATAAATATTTTTCGGTTTGGGGATTTTGGCATTGTTTTTTCAAAATTATACATTTAATTCGAAACTTAACTTTTGAATAAAAGTCATTAGTTTGATAAATTTATTCCGAAAAAAAAATTTAAAAAAAACTTTCAGTAGTTGATGTCTGAATATAATGAAATATTTCGACAGTTGATATCCAAATATAATAAAATAATTCAGCACTGGTTGTTCGACTGAAAACCGCAAAAGGAAAAGGGAAAAAAAAAGTTATATACAAAAAAATTAACATTTTCATCACTAATGAAGTACAAATCTAGAGATTAAAACAATATGAGAGTTGTTATGAGAGTATTTCTTTCCAAGTAATAGAAGAGTATAGGGTATGTAGCAAGCAAAGTGACAACAATGAAAAAATTACGGTTGTTTGTTTTTTTTTTTTTACTCAAAATGTGTATATTGAGATTTTTTTCATTTAAAAAAATGTATATAGAGAATATTTTCATAATATTATGAGTGCTAGTAGATATCCATTATGGTCATTTTAATTTAGGATATAATTATCATTAAAATAATATTTTATTAAGTGTGCATTGAAATAATTAGGGGTATGAAAATAGAATTTCCCTAATTTAATGTTAATTAGTTAGTAGACATTGTCATGGGATGACCCTAGTACAAGGTATTTTTAGTGAAAGAAAAATACAATTCCATTTTTATTTCTTATTCTTTTATATCTATCTGTCAACTGTAATTTTTTTCTTATACTGTAATTACATCACTTTTTATGTTACTTCAATCTATTTCATCATTTCTCCACCATTTATTGATGGCATTAGCTGATAATAAGGAATAAAATTATCTGGCAAAAGAATTGTGGTAATAGATAATAAAAAGCATGTGGTGAAAGGATGTGGGTCGCGATGATAGGGAAGGGCAATGGCCATGAGTAGTGTAGAAAAAAATGATTATAGAAAAATGATGGGGTTATATTAGAGAAATAGAGAAGAAAAATAAAGAAATTATGTTTTTATTATAAAAAGGTTATCATATGAGAGTTCTATGACAATTTTTATTAAATAATCTAATATCAAATTAATGAAAGGGTTATATTGTTATTTGACCAAAATATAAGAGATTGACCGTTAGAATTAAAAAAATATAGACCAAAATAAATTTTAATATAGTCTTTGAGATTTGAAAAAAAAAATACAATATTATTTTTTACATAATTATATTGACATTTTTTAATAATGTTAAAGCGACTGAAATTAATATAGACGATAAATACACCAAAATAAATAAAGATATGTATATATATTCTAATTGAAAATATATGAATATATTATTTTTTTTATTCATGTAACTAACCAATTATTGATAAAAAAATAATCCAATTATTATATGAATTAAAATTATTAAAAAAAGTTAATATAATTATATTAAAATTATAAAATTGCCTGTATTTTTTTTTAACATTTTAAGAAAAACGACTGTAGTTTAACCTAAAATATTAAAGTATAAAGTGTAATTTATTTTTATTTTTTTTAATAATAATTTCACCCCGTATCGTCGGCTATTGAGGCTACGGCAAAAGACAACGTAGCAGACTCATTGAGCATCTTTTCATTAATTTTGTGTTAAAAATAAAATAATTAGAAAATTTAAGAAAATAAATTACAAAAAGGTCATAACATTACATTCCCGGGCTAGACCATGTTGGATTTTCTTACCTCCGTTTATATTTATTAAATATTAGCATGTCACTCGTACTATGCACGGGATAAAATAACATATTATTTATTAAAAATATGATAATTATATTTAACTTTATATTTTTTTTCTCGTAAATAAAATTTTATATATAAGTTTAAGAGTTTTGTTTTAAATGTTCCTTTGCTATAATATTTACTCATAAACATAGATTAAAATTGTTGTATTGACAGTTAACAATTAAAATTATGTTTTGTTATAAAAAAAAATGACATAGTTCTAATACTTCACTATTTTTAGAATAAAAATATATGAATTTAAAAAAAATTTATTTTAGTTTTTGAAAGGAAAATAATTAGAGAAATTTTAAAAACTTAATGAATAAGAAAGAATCATCGTAACATGTAATTTAAAATATAAAAAAAAAAGTTAAAAATGAATAAAGACTTTAACAAGATGTGATTATAATTAAAACTAATGTCATATTTATTAATACGTATAATTTATTTGGATATTATTTATATTTATCATGCTTATTGAAAACAAAAATAAATAAAAATAAAAATATTAATAATTTTGAGTTTTAAAATATGATTTTGTAGACTTGCTATATCAACTTTTGGAAGGAATATATTGAATTTTTTTTACAAAAATTGAATATTAGTCATTGAACAAATCTTATAAGATTTATAAAATAAAATTTATAATAGGAAGAAATTAATGATATTGCAACATATGCATTTTAACAATTTTAAATTTTGAAAAAAAAAATAGATTAGGATTTTAAACTTCAATTATTGTACAACATTTTTATTTAAAATAATATAAATACGGATAGGTAATAGATAGATTAAAATTAATTATAAATATAGCTATATTTAAAAGAATATGGTTCTGTATAGTTATATTTTAAATTCTAAAATTTATTTTTTAACTTCCTATATAAAAAGATTTAAAATTTTAAATTACGTATGATTTTTTTCTAAAAACATATGAACTCACAGTGGAGTAGAGAGAGAACTACCATAAAGGAATAGAGGAGCTGCACATATTAAAAATAAATAATTAAATAATTGACTAACACCTTTAATAGTTTAAAAAATTTGATTAAAATTAAAATTTTCTATTTATAGCTTTGAAAACTATTATATGAATTTGAAATAATGCTTTGCACAAACTGTCAATTAACACATATCATGATATCAAAAAAGTATTAAAAGTAATTTTTTTAAAAAAAAGTAATAATATACAAACATAAAATCAATACAAAAAACTTATTAATAAAGATTTTGCTTGGATTTTTATCTATAATTTTATAGTGAGTGACATATTTTTTTTATTATACAAATGATCCTATCACGCCATTTTAGTATGAAAATTCTAGGAAAACAATATTAACCAACAAAAAATAGTTATAAACAAAAAACAGATAATGGTTGGTAGAGAGGAGAGAGAAATGACACAAAAAACATGAAATACAAAAATAAAAAAATGGTCATAGATAAAAAGAAGAAGAAAAAATGGAGTACCTAAAAGATAAAAGAGTCTGTTTAAAGAATAGAATAGATTAAACATAAACTAACCTCCAATTTGTCTCATAAAAATAAAGTTAAAAAACAATCAGTTTTATTGTTCCATGAATATAATATTTATAGGGCAAGCAAGACATGAATGACTTGGAAAAAATATAATGTATGATGGTTAAGATTTTTGAATAGAAGAAAGAATTGGTTAGAGAAAGAGTGTTGGTTGGTCATTACACACACCAAAAATAAATCATTGAACTATACCAAATTCTATTAGAATAATGGCAAGTCTAGGTTTCGATCCACAAGGACAAATGTGAAATTAGATTAATTCAATCGCAAAATTCCTAAATTAATTTTGATTAAAAAAAATAGGATTGATTTTATAACTAAAAAATAGGATTGAAGAATTATATTGACAATTAAAATTAGGGTTTGAGATATTAATTTTTCGGAAAAAAATCGTAGGGCAGAGAATTCACCACTAACAACATGAATGAGACTTAACATTGGCCAAACATTGCGATTCGGTTTGAACTACCCAATATTTCACAACTACAAGTTTGAAATATTGATCAAGAGGGTTATCGCATTCAACATACAGACACGAATCATCCTGAGTAGTACGAGTCGTTTGCTCTAACTATGGTAGCAATACGACCCATCTCTCATAGCATGACTCGTCTCGTACTTTGAATACAAACACAAAGAAAACTAATGTATGGAAAGCATTAAACAATCACAGAGAGTAAAATGCTTGAAGAAATGAAAGAAACAAATATTAAAAACTTCTAAATCATCCATACATCCATTCAAACCAATTCACAATTAAAGCTAATGAAAAATCCTATTACATGGCTAGGGTTTTATCAAAACCCTAGAAAAGACGACTAGCCACTCATGGAGGAGTGGGAAGAGGAAGAAGATGAGGAAAAAACCCCCATGGAAGTGTCCTTCAAGCTTTGGTAGAATGATCACCTCTTTAGAACCCTAGCTCCCTTCTCTCTGAATTAATTTTTCGAACCCTAATTTTGGCTATTTTTCTGTCTTTTATTATCAGCAAAACAGACCAAAAATTTCGTGCACGCGTCCCTAGATAGGCCGCTCGAGCGCCCATGTGGGCCGCACGTGCGGTGGTCTGGCTGGCTCGGATTTTTCACTTCTCGCACGGAGAATCTGCTTTCACGCCCTTTTTGATTGAATTTTCATATTCCCTGCCAAATCTGTACAAGTACACGAAACATATCATCTCCACCAAATAAATAAAATTGAAAAACTAAAAATATAACTTAAGTGGCCTCAATGTGGTACCTTTCGGCCAACATCATACCCCCCAACATACATTTTGCTAGTCCTCAAGCAAAACAAAAGAAATAAGAAAAGTAAAATACTCTAAGCCATTTTCGTAGGGATCACGATTGCATTTAGAATAGTAACAGCCTTTTTAAACCACAAGGTTACCCCAAGTGGACGAGTATAGTCTCATAATGATACCCACAAACATCAACATATTCATATCCGCTCAACAACAATAACCACACTACTCCACACAACAACCACTTATGTGCCATTACAGTATGATATTAAGACATGATGAGTCATTGAAGACACAGTGGACAAGTTGAAGGAATCTATTGAGCCAAACCACAATTCAGTTTATACAAAAGTAAAGGTCCATATGTACTTGTGAATGCTAGTAGACACATTATTAGTACCCTCGGTGTAAAGTGCAATCTCCATATTAGTTAACTGTCCACTATAATAGCCCAGTGTAACTCATAATAACACTCAACATTAATAAAAAAACTACTAAACTGTTTGCAACCAAAAATTCTCATTTTTTTTAAAGACTGTGCAATGTCCCGATCCTTAAGCTTTCTAGTCAACCCATGTAACAAGCATGGGCCAATGACTCCCAACACAAGCGGTTTTAGGGCACTAGGTGTAGAGACACCCCTCGGGCTGAATAACTCGAGCTGAAAAGGCTATGAATCTGAACAAGTCATTCTTGTTTTTCATTAACCGTGCAAGTCTAGATTCCTAAGCTTTCTAATAAACCCACGTAGCAAGTATTGGGCAATGACTCCCAAACCAGACGTTTTAGGGCACTAGGTGTAGAGACATCCCTACGGCTTATAACTCGAGTTAAAGAGGCTACGAACCCAAACAGTCAAGTGTTTTTTTTTTTATAGAGAATCTTGGCTACTCATTTATTCTTTTCTGCAACCTTAGCCATTATCAATGATGTACACCAGGGATTATAATAAAGAGAGGTCACCGCTATGTATGATAGTGTGTTCATGTGAATTAAGGGCATACTCATGACAAGTGTACTAATACCACAACACAAACAACTATCCTAGTGCAAACATCACATGTGAGTATTTACCAATAAACCATTTTCATACAAGCCTACTAGTTCCCCCATTAACATATGCTCATATCATTACCACACTGGCAAAGTAAACATTAAGTGAAGTGGTGCAATCAAGTGCAGCAAGTACAAACATGAATGGTTATTACAAACCCTCATCCCCCAACTGGAATATAACATTGTCCGCAATGTAAGCAATGATACAGTAGATAGGAAAACAAGAGAGAGGATCTTACTAGACAGCGTGGGCGCACATCCAGCGAGGCAAGGACACCCAAACACACACTTTGAAATTTTTTTTATTTTATATTTTATTTTTTTTTTTTTTGGTGTTTTTTTTGGGATAGTATAAAGAAAAATTAAAAAAAAAAAAAAAAAAAAAAAAATGAATAAGGAAAGAAAATAAAGAAAATATACAGAAATCACTAATGTGGATCTAGCAGTGGTGGGAAATGCTGCTCAAATAGGGCATGCATCAGTGTCTGAGTCTCGAACGCCTCATCATGAACCCTAGTGCCATGCTGATCAAACTGCCGATCAAATCGCTGATCAAATTGATCAAATCGCTGCCCACTCGAATCCCAGTATGCATAGAAGTCAGTTTGTAGAGAGGCAACTGACTGTTGATACCCATCAAATGCCGCCCGTGAGTAATCCCGATAAGCCTGTAGTCGGTCTGGAGATCAACCACAAATTGCTGAATGGCGGCTTCATTATCCAAAAAAAGCTGATATTGTGCCCTCGTCATACGGAATGGCGGTGGCGCTGGCGGTGGCATTGGTGCGGCGGCGGGCTCGACTGGAGCATCATTAGGATTGGCTGGGGCGTTGGGGAGGACTAGTGGAGGCGGCAGGTGAGCAGTGGTTTGACGCCAGTGGGTTTTACCATAAAATGTTGGCAGCGGAAGCTGAACCTCATTGGCCTGAAGTGGGTATGTCTGTTGGTCTTTAATGAGCGCAGTAATGAGATTGGCAAAAGGGAGGGCCCATGTAGAATTGCCCCGAGTATTGCGTATTTTGACTTCATTAAAGATTCGATGCATTTGGTTGTAGATCAAAGTAAGGATGTCAACCTAAAACCCGAAGTCAAATCGATGTAAGGCATGGAGGAAGTCCCATCGCCGCTCTTCCTTGTGGCCAAGAGGAATGACATTCTTTTTCAGTAATACATCAAGAAAGAGAAGGCGGCGTGGGGGAAATTAGTCCTGTGTCATCATCTTGCCGCCCCTCATAAAATTCGGTCACCAATTCCGGGACAATAAGTTCTCGAGTGAATACCGGGAGTTGTTCTGCATTAATAGGGTCCATGGAACAGTGGAGGACCTCGGCAATTGAAGCTGGAGTGACCACTAACTCCACTTCGTCAACAAGGGAGCAAAGAGCTCCTGGCGCCTCGTCACTGACGTACATATGCTGATAAAAGAATCACACAATGCGAGGATATGCCGGTTCAGTGACAGTGCAGATGCCCAGGAGGCCCCGGTCTTCAAGTTGTTGAATACTCTATGCAGTGGTTTGATGGTGATGGAAGAAGTCCACATCAAAAAGGAGTCACACATGCAACGGGTTTGTGGCCCAAGCATCGGTTGGCACATCCCTAAATGCAATGTTGGCATGCGAGGCGTTTGGGTGCTCGGCGGGATGATGAAGACATCTGCAGAAAATAATTCAACCACCACAACCAAAAATGTGGAACCATTATATCAGCACTCATCAAAAATAGCATGTATGCATACATCACTCAAAACCGCATCATCCTCACACCACGAATGATTGATATTTATTTATTACAAACACACAGTGGAACTATAAAGATGAAATAAATAAGAAAATAACATTAAATAAACAATCTAGGTTAGTAGAAGAGAAGAAAGTAAAATAAATAAAATAAAAAAGACAGAAAATAAAATAAAATAAAATAAAAACTAGACTACTTAACAATTAAATGAACAATTACATCATAGATGAAAATAAAAATAAAATCACTAAAATACAAGTAAAATAAAAATAAAAATAAAACAAAATCAGTCCACTAACTACTTAAATAACGAGAATCACTAACGAAACAATTTAAACTAAACAAATATAACAAATAAAAAAAAAAAACTAAAATTATTATGTTAACACCCTTATTTCTGAGGGTTTTTTTTTTTTGGCATGGACCGCACATGCGTCACAGAGGGCCGCACGTGCGGCGATCGTCTTCTTGCCCAGATTTGATTTTTTTTTTTTTTTTTTTTTAAACTAACCCTAAATCTAACTACAATACAAATTGATAGAAGAAATAAAAAGTTGGAAACCAAAAAGGGATGATTTACCTTGAAGTAGTGAAGAAGAGAGGAAGAAGGAAGGAAGATTTGCCAGAAAAAATGGTGGGTTGCGGAGTTTCAACGGACGGGAGAAATAAGAGTTGGCCGGGAGGTGAGAGATGGATGGTGAGGAAGAGGAGGGCGCGAAGGTTGGTGATGGTGGGGTTTGATGGAGTTTGCGAGTGTGTGGGGTTTGATGGGGTTTGTGGGCGTGTGGGTTTAGAGAGAGAGAGAGAAAGAGAGAGAGAAAAGAAGAAGAATAATGATAAAGATGGGTGGTAGATAGAGATAGTTGGGAAAGTGAGGGTCAGCAAAGTGGGTTAGGTTTTGGTTAAAAGACTTTTCATTTTTTTTTTTCAAAATAAGAAAAATATAAATATATATATACACATGATTTTTTTTTATTTATTTTTATTTTATTTTATTTATTTGAATGAAATATAAAATAGATAAATAAACATAAATAAATAAACAAACTTCAGATTTGCTTTTTTGTTTTTTTTATAGAAGAAGAAGAAGAAGAAGAAGAAGAAGAAATAGAAATAAAATAAAATGAAATCAGATAAAATAAATAATAAAAAAAATTAAAAAAAACCTGTATGTTCTGTTTTTTTTTTTTGGCTGGATTGCTCGTGCGCCCATTTGGGCAGCACGAGCGCCTATTTTTGGCCGCTCCAGCGGCGTGAAAGCAGTACACTCTAGGGGTTGGGCCACTCGTGCGCCCAGCCTAACCGCTCGTGCAGGCTCCCTCTCTTTTTTTTTTTAACTGGGTCGCTCGTGCTGGGCCGCTCGTGCGCCAAATGGGGCCGCACGAGCGCTCAATTTGGGCCGCTCCTGCGGCATGAAAGCAGTACCCTTTTCGGGTTGGGTCGCTCGTGCGCCCAGCCCAACCGCTCGTGCGGTCTGGTTTTATTTATTTATTTATATATATATTTTTATATTATTTAAACTTGACCAAGTACATTTTGTTTTTTATTATTATTTAAATTGACCAAGTACAATTTTTTTTAAATATATATTTGTTTTATTCCTATTTATTTATTTATTTATTTTTTAAAATTTACCAAGTACAACACACACAATTTTTTTTTTAAATATATATTTTTTAAAAGATTAAAGAAAAGAAATTAAAAGAATAACCCAAATCATGCTAAACCATTTCTCCCTTCATTTGACATCCAAAATAAATATAGTACTTTAGAAAATATCGGAATGCCTAACAAGGGTATAATCTTCATGCAAAAAAACACGAGTACTACTTTTCTCCCTAACTTGTGTTGTAACTTTTCCTATTCTCCAAACAGGGTGACAGACTAAGTTGATTCGGTATCCAGAATCGAGGCGCATAAAGCTACCTCAACCTTTGGGGTGCCATATAGAGTTTAGCCGGGGTAGTTTTGAAGCAATCTCCACACCCCTGGGTATTTTAAACCAGACTCTAGTCTCGGAAATTCCAAACCTTTGTATTCTAGGCTTTGCCATTCGAACTCTAGTTTCCACCATCTCAGTTGGTCTCCTAGGAACTGACTACAAACACGGTTAGGTGGCTATACTAGACCGTCAGATGCCATTCGGGCCCGGCTAACACCAAATGAATTACACCTTTAGAGGATTTAAAGTCTCCTAGACTCAAAGTAATCACTATGGAAGATATATTGGGTCCGTCAGATGGACAACCTCAATCATCTCCCCTTTCTCAATACCATCCACAGACTGTTTCAATCTTTGGCCATTGACCTTGAAGGTCGTACCAACTTGTGGGTTTTTAATTTCAACCGCCCCATGCGGAAAGACTTCTATAACCTCATATGGGCCATCCCATCGAGACCGGAGTTTACCCGGGAACAATTGCAATTTGGCATTAAATAGCCACACTTTTTGGCGAGGCTTGAAGGACTTACGAGAAATATGTTTATCATGAAATGCCTTAGTTCTAGCCTTGTAAATTTAGAACTCTCATACGCATCATTGCGGAGCTCCTCTAACTCATTGAGTTGGAGTTTTCAATGGTCACTGGCTGTAGCCATATCAAAATTGAATTTCCCAATGTCCCACAAAGCCCGGTGTTCTAACTCAACAGGGAGATGGCACGGTTTTTCAAACACAATCCTATATGTAGACATCCCGATGGGTGTCTTATATGCAGTACGATAGGCCCAAATAGCATCTACCAACCTAGTGGACTAATCTTTCTTATTGGGCCTCACAGTCTTTTCGAGGATGTGTTTAACCTCCCTATTAGAAACCTCTACTTGACCACTAGTCTGGGGATGGTAGGGGGTGCCAACTTTGTGAGTGATCATATATTTGCGCACCAACGCCTCGAAGAATCGGTTGTAAAAATGTTTGCCACCGTCATTAATTATGGCACGTGGAAACCCAAAACGACAAAAATGATCTCATGGAGGAATTTAACCACGACCTTATGATCATTCGTTCTAGTTTCCACTGCCTCTACCCACTTGGAAACATAGTCCACAGCTACCAAAATGTATTCAAAGCCAAAAGATGGTGGAAAGGGACTGTAGACACCCCATTTTTGACCGTCCTCAAGACTTGGACGTCATCGTTTGAACACTCGATGATCATCCATGCTTGTGCTTGTTTTGAGTTTCTGAAGGTCTTGGCTGCGCGCCTTGCCTTGGAGCCTCTCAACTTGTCTATTTTGTGCTTGGTTGTGGACAAGAGCTTGTGGCTTTGTTTCTAAGGGAAAAGGGGTGGCTTGTTGGCCAGCCCTACAACCCATCGGCTAAGCCTCATGCCTATCGCCTTTCCTTCTTTCCATCGGCCATCAGTGGTGGCCGGTCGGCACATTTGATGGCCGGTCGGCACCTTTAATGGCTGGTCGGCTATTTTTTTGGCCGAGGCCCCTTTTCTGCTTTTGCAGATATTTTTCTTCTAGCTGGTGCCAGCTGTTGATCACTTGGTGTATCCTCTATACACGTGTATGAAGGGATTTTAACAAGCCCCTAGCTTGTTCAACAAGCTTGGGACTTGTTTTTCTATAAGAAGGGAGGTCCCTCTCCCTTTCCAGAGGTTCTGAAAAATTGAGATACAAACACATATCTCTCTCTTTATATATTTCTTTCTCTCTCTCTCTCTCTCTATATATTTGTGCTTGTTTGTGCTCAAAAGTGTCATATCTTCACACTTTTACACACAAACACCTAGTGAAACACCTTCATTACTGAGATGAGGTTCTTGGAGGTTACATTTGAGTGGCTTGTGTTTTTTGCCTCTGAAGTTGCTGTTCTAGAATGGTTCTTCAAGGGTGAGTCTCTTACCTCTTTGAAGCTTTGTTTTCATAGCTTATTTGGTCCTATTTGCCATGCTTCTTTTGGCTTGGCTTTCAACTGTAAAAAGCTTCTTTTAAAATATTAAAAGTGTTTGTTTGAGGCCTCTTTGGTGTTGGGGGTGGTCTACCTCCTTTCGTGCCTTATTTGGCCTTGTTTTGAGCCATCTCTTTTAGGCCTTTGGATCACCTTGTTTGGCCTCTTCACCACTGAATTCTAGAGGAATTTCAGTGGTGGAAAGTGAGTTTTGAGGCCTTAAATGGGAGGGCGTTGTCCCCCTTCCTCTTCTCTTGTTTGCTTGTGTTGATGGCTCATCAAAGTAGCATGTCTTTCTAGCATGTTTTGGCTCCATCTCAGCATATCTTAGGCCTTATTTCAGTATGCCTTAGCTCTATTTTGGGTTGGTTTGGTTACCCCTTGCATGCTCCTTGCACTTGTAGTGCAATTCCACTCACTAGCCTAATATGCATCATGCTTTGGACCATCATTTTGGCATGATTTTGGCTCAACTCCAACAAGCTTTTACTCATGATTTACCATGCTTAAGCTCTGTTTTATGTTGTTTTGGTCATGCATGCATTGCTTTGTATAGCCATAGTGCAATCTTGCTCACTAACTTTGAGTTTCCAAGTCACTAGCATGCATTGCTTGGGTTATTTGCATGATTTAGCATTATTTGATATGTGATTTCAGTGTGTGTAGTGTGGTCATGTTCTCTCATGCTTCACTCTTTCAATGCTTTTGGAGATTCATGCTTTATGCCCTAAACATGAGCCAACATGTATGCCATCTTGCCTAAGCTTTTAGGCTGCCATTTCAGTGTGTTTTGGGTGTTATTTTGCCATAATACAACTCTGATTTTTGTTGGTGAAGTCATCTCATGCTTGGTTTTGGTAGGTGTAGTGTAATCCTCCTTATTGGCCTTGTATGCTCCATGCTTCATGCCTCTAATTCTAGCATATGTTGGCTATGTTTAAGCATGTTTCTAGCATTGTTTTGACCTGCCTTGGGACTGTTTTGAGTCATCTTGGCTTTTTGGGGCTTGATTGATATGGTCATGGTGCGAGTCCCTTTGCTAGTCTTAAGCTTTGAGCCTCCTAGCATGCTATGCTTGTGTTATGTGCATGATTTGGCATCATTCCTTACATGACTTCAGAGCATATTTCATTGCCACATTCTCACATTTCCCACTCCTTCAATGTGTTTGTGAGTTGTGTCCTCATGCCTTGTTTATGAACCAATGTGTATGCATGCTTGTATTTGCTTTTGGACTTCATTTTCAGCATGTTTTGGCCATTGTCTTGGCATGCATGAGGCTTGTTTGAGGTTGGTTTGGTCCATTGAGTTTTGTATTACATAGCCCTTGCCATGCTCATGTTGTTTGCATGTTGTTGCATTGCATTGTTGTTTGCATATTGTTGCATGTTATTGCATTGCATTGTGTTTGCATGTCATTGCATTGCATTGTGTTTGCATGTTATCGCGTTGCATTGTGTTAGCATGTTGTCACGACCCAAACTCGCCCCTGTAGGTTTGGCACCGTAACCGGCTAGTAATCCGTGGATTACCAAAGGCCTCTGAACAGATTAACAAATGATAAGGGGCTGCGGAAACAAATATATAAAATAAACAAGGTCCAATGAGCTGTGATACCGAACATGAAATAGGACTTCTCAAAAACTTATTTATATACAAAAACATGCTAGTCAGATACATCAATATTTACAGAGAATAGTCCCCAAGACCTGACTTTACATAGCACACATACAGACTAGCATGGTTACAAAAACAGCCATGTCAAAAGGCTTCAAGCGGAACCTCCTCGGGAGGCGCAACGTTTGGCTGACAAAACAGAACTGAAGGCCGTCAACTCTGGCCTGGGTCATGTGCCGCCTCACCTACATACATATAGTAAGCTGTGAGCGAAAGCCCAGTGAATAATAAACAGAGTAAAGGGGTTTCAATGAATGAGTTCGTACAGATTTCAGAAATCAATTCATATTGTATCGAAATCATACTTGTTCAGATCATATACAGACAGAAATCATAAGTCATGGTTACATTTACGTGATACATCCATTAGCATAACAGAACAGGACGCATAAGCGTAACAAAATAGGACGCATAAGCGTAGTTCCAAGAAGGAACCTCCGGATCCGGGTCACATAACAGGACAGCTAAGCCCCCATGGCGGGCCTCCGGTACGGGTAACAGTGCACAAACAGGACGCATAAGCGTAACAGAACAGGACGCATAAGCGTAGTTCCAAGAAGGAACCTCCGATACCGGGCAACGGCTGTAGATATCACATGATACTAAAGATGTCACGAATACATGTCAGAAAATGAACAATCATTCATTGTACAGAACATATCGTTACCGAAAACGGATCTCATTTTGCCACATAGAAAATAAGTACAGTTGAATATATCTTTACTATGTTATTACTCACAGTGGGCGTTGAAACAGATAGACGGAGCCAAAAGGTCAAACAGAGTGCAGCACGCGACCTACATAACACATAACAGACATATACATGAAACACACGTTCTAACTATACAAAACTTATGTCATTGGTCCTAAGTGTGTCTCTACCCTTGAATTCCCCTTATAGAGTCTTAAACATGGCCTAGGAATGCCTAGGATGGAATGAGGATGCAAAAATGCACTTCTGGACGCTTAACAAAATTTTCAGAAAATAGGGGTCTCGCTCGAGCGTGGCTTTCTACGCTCGAGCGGACATGCAGATAAAGGAGCTCCGCTTGAGCGTGACTTTCGTCGCTTGAGCGGACTGTAAGCTACAGTGAAAATACTGGATGCTCAAAATTCACGCTCGACGGGCGCTCAACCCTCGCTCGAGCGTGAGACACAAGTTCTCGCTCGAGCGTGAATTCTCTCGCTCGAGCCGACTGTAAACTCATGCAAAGTACTAGATGCACGCATTTCACGCTCGAGCGTCACTTTACTCGTTCGAGCGGAAGGCATGATCGCAGAGTGTACGCTCGAGCGTGGAATTCCTCGCTCGAGCGTGGGTCCAAAATCTGGAAATTCCAAATTGAACTCCAATGCTCAAATTCAACTTTTAACTATTCAAAACTCAACCTCTTGAGCTCAATTTCTGAAAAATACATGTAGACCCATTGTACAACAAGTTTCAAAAATCAATTTGTAAAATCAAGGGCCAAGAGTGAGTCAATTGAATACCAAAATCAAAGAGGCTCCAAGAATTTTAGGAAAACATGACATGCATATGGTCAACTACGTTTCAATGCTCTAAAACAAGATTTAATGTAACATTGAGCTCAAAACCAAGGTAAATTCATGGTCTAAAACAAAAGTATGAACATGCATGTGAAGTTTTGATGAAAACAAACTCAAATTGCAAGATTGTAAACATGCATGCATGTATTCTATGTAATCAACCTCAAAATGCTAGGATGTAAGCATGCATGCATAGACTTCTACCCAAATCAACATTCAAACCAAATTATAAACTCCACCCTTAAATGGACCATGAACCATGCAAGAATAATCTTAAATACAACAATGAGAGGTTGAATCCTTACCTAAGTCTTGAATTTAAGGTGTAGAAAGCTCCAATTTACAACTATCTTCCAATTCCCTCAAGTCTCCAAGCTAAATGCCTAGATGAAATCAATTCTCTCCTCCTCTCTCTCTCTTGGTCGGCTAAGGCAAGAAATGAGCTGAAGAAAATGTTTGTGTTCAATGTAATAAGGCTTCTAATTGTGTTGGCTAAGTGGGCCACTAAGTGGCACTAATGTAAATAAGTCCAACCCTTGACAATTAGCTTAATGTAATCTAGTTTAATCATTCCAAATCAAATTTTAATTGAACCTACCATAAATTCACATAAAATCTAACGAGTCCAAAGCACTAATAAATTTCGGAATCGGGTGATGATAAGGCTTTCAATTCGTAGATTAAAGATTAAAACATGAACAGATATTTCGACACTAAGCAGATAGAAACACATAAATCACGCAATACATATGCAAATTAATTCCAGATTTCTTCTTAATTACTATTAGGCTTAATTAAGTACCAATTAACGTTAATCAGGGTCAGGGTTATTACACATGTTGTGTGTGTTGCATTGTGTTTGGGTTGGACGTCGATCCAAACACGAGGAATGTCGTACGTTTCATACTCAAAGTGATGAAACGTGCCTTGTTCCTTAGGTCACCGACACCTTTGATCATGTATGGTAAGGTGGAGGTTCATCGAGTCTTATGTGTTATTTGTGTGCATTCATTGACATTGATTTGTGCAACTCGACCTCTTTGGCCATCATGCATTGAGATGCGTGATTGGTGGCTCGAGAGCCGAGCACTACACTCTTTTGAGCTTAAGACATGATAAGGAGTGTAGTTGCACAAACATTTTCTTGCAAATACACTGCCATGCCTCTGTTAGTGCAGCAAAAGGGGAAATTGTAGAAAGCAGTGGCCGACCGGCCATCTAATCTACCGATCGGCTATCACAATTGGCCGATAACCATTAACTTTGGCTGATGGCCATTCCTCTTGGCCGACCACCCCTCAACATGTCCATAAGGTGGATGTAGACACCCCATTTTTGACCGTCCTCAAGACTTGGACGTCACCGTTTGAACACTCGGTGATTATCCGTGTTTGTGTTCGTTTGGAGTTCCCGGAGGTCTCGGCTACGCGCCCTGCCTCAGGATCTCCGAACTCGACCGTTTTGTGTCTGGTTTTGCACCAAACACTTGTGTTTTGCCTTGGAAAGGCAGGGAATGGCTTATTAGCCATCCCCACACCCACCGGCCCTCCCCTACCATCACCGGCTGCATATGTGTACCATCGGCCATGGTTTCTTAAAAACAATGGCCGGTCGGCACTATGTTTAGCCGACCGGCACTTTATTGTGCCGATGACCTATTTTGGTGGCCGGCGCGCACCCTTTGCACCCCTGAGGCATGGTGCATGCCAGCTGTGCCAGCTGGAATGCACCATCACTCATCCCCGTGCATGAGAGTGGCCACTTTGCACCCTTGAGCACCTTTGAACCCTCTAACCTTCTAGAAGGTTGACCCCTTTGGCCAAGCTTCTTGGAGAAGCTTGGCCAGCTGTCTTAGCTTCCTCTAGAAGCCTAGACTCTTTTGCACCCCTTGAACCTTTCTCTTTTACTTAGCCTCTAAGTTTCTTGGCTTGGCTTGGCCTATATAAGCTCCCCTCCTCTCCCTTTGATAGAGGTTAGCCATTTTCAATAAAAAAACTAGAGCTTCTATATCTATATATCTGCCATATACTCCCTCTCTCTACATTTTCCCTCTCTCTCTTATTGTGTGTGTGTTTTTAGGCCTAAAAGTGTGGTTTTACCTTACTTTTGCACCAATACACACACCATCACACCTTAGCTCGAGATTGGGAGGCTTGGAGGGTTGTTTGTTGAACTTTTGGACTGGTTTTGATCAATAGAAGAGGGCTGGATCATCTGTTCTTGAGGTGTCCTTCAAGGGTGAGCACTTTACTTTAGTTTCCCCGTTTTTGCAACTAATTTTTACCTATTTTGCTTGCTGTTTTTAGCTTTGTGTATAACATAAAAAAGTCTTATATTTTCTTGCTTTTGAACTTTCATTAAGGTCACTTTATGGTTTGAGTGCAAACTCACCCTCTTAGGCCTTATTTTGGCCTCTTTGGTGCCTTTATTTTGAGCCTCGTTTGCTTTGTTATTTTGGTTTTCTCACCACTGAAAACCAGTGGGTTTTTAGTGGTGAGGAAGGTGGTTTGAAGTCTTGTATAGGGGAGGGACACCCCTCTCCCCTTTGTACCTCTTTTACCTTTGTTTTTGGCTTAAAAGGCAACATGCATGCTTGCTTGCTTGTTTTTGGCGCCATTTCAGAGTTTTTTTGGGTGTTTTGGATCATATTTTATCTCTGTATAATGGTGTTTTGTTGGCCTCTTGCATGCTTAACATACTTGCTTTGCATTCCTCTATTTGGCATAGAAATGCATCTTGTTTTAGGCCATGATTCTTGCATGTATTAGCATAACTCCATGAAGATGTTAGCATCATTTTGCCATATTTAAGGGCTGTGAGCCACTGATCTTGTCATGTTGGGCATGCTTGATGTGATTGTTTTGCATTTTGGGCTTGTAAGCCTTGAGTATTTTGGCCTCTATCATGCTCACCTTAGACCATCCTCATGATTTGGCATCATTTAGGATCATATTTCAGTCCATAAATCATGTTTGTATGTTTGTATATGTGACCTCTTTTATGCTTTGAGGATGTGTCCTTTTATGCCTTGAGATAGGCCTTGTGCATGTTTGTGTGTTTAGGGTATTTTGGGGCTACCATGTCAAGGGGTTTGGGTGTATTTTTGCATGATAGAACTCTGTTTTTGCTCGTCTAATACATGCCATGAGTGGTCATGTTAGTGGTAGTAAGATGCTCTCTTTGGTGCCTTAGGTTTAGGCTCATTAACTTGCATGCTTGTATAGCATTTTGCTCATGTTTTTGGGCATTTTTTTTGCCACTGTTTTGGGAGGGTTTGAGGTCTGCCCCATTGTGGTTAAGTCCACCATTGTTTGCTTATCATATGCTTGTTGCTTATTTGGTTCATTACATGTTGTCCCATGCTAGCTTCATGGCATTTTGGTCCATGGTTGCATCACATTTGCCTCCCATATGATTAGCACTATATACCTAACATGATATGTTGCATAGCATTTGGCATGCCTTGCATTTTAGCATCATATTGCATTGTTGAGCCATGTTTGCATAACATGCATTGCATTGCTTGGTTTGGGGTGTCAAACCAAGTGTGAGAAATGAGGGGTGTTTGTATTTCAAGTGACAAAACACATCTCAATTCTCATGTCACTAAGGCCCTTGATCTTGACATGATAGGGTCTTGGTTCTCATTTGTGTGTTGCATGCATATTTACATTGAATTGCAATCTTGGTCCCTTAGGCCATCATGCACCAAAAGGCATAATTGGTGGCCCAAGGACCAAGGGCTATGCTTCCTTCAGTCCCATACATGATAGGGGGCATTGGCCATACTTACATATGCTCAAAATTCCACACCATGCACTGCTTGTCTGCTGTTGCTGTCAAAACTGTCTTCTGCAGGAATTGTTTGCCGACCGGCATAAAAGAGTGCCGACCGGCCATTTGTTTGTGGCCGATAACCTCTCAAGCAGCCGATGGTCATTTTGAACGGCCGGTGGTCATTTCCTCCAGCCGGTGGTGTACTGCAGTGTGCTTAGAAGGTGTCCTGGGACTTTGGCAGATTTCAGAAAGGCAGGACAGTAAAAACAGAGGCAGCAGTGGTATGGTGCGGGTTTTCCGGGCGAGTCGGATTCGAGCATGCATCATTCGCGCATCCCGAGGCGGGGCTGCGACCTTTTCTATTCTGCATTTAAATTATTAATTAAATTAGAAATTTTTGTAATAATTTATTCTGTATTTGGACTGTACTATTTGGGACTGTATATTCTTTTAGTCCCTCTGTGTGAGGGCAATTGTGTAATAAGTGTGCGTGAGTGTATGTATGTCTTCCAACCCCCACTTCTTTCTTCCCTTTTATTTACCTGCTTATGATGGTAGATTAGGGCATATTTAAAATTAGCATACCTTATGCAATGCATGCGTGCATCCATACATTTGTCTTACATGCACCGGGCTCGGTACATCACGCTAACTGCATTGTATTTCAAATTCCAAATTGAATACTTGTTACTTATAGCATTTCACATGCCATGCTTAGGATAGCCGAGCCTGTCTAGATTATACCCTTGCTTGCGTTGCATTAGCCACTTAACATGAACTAGGATCATGCATATGATTACTAACTAGTTTCTGTTTTGGCTTGGAGTACTAGGTGAGTTTTTAAGCTTTAGCATATCGCATGCGTGTGAATGTTGCCATAACAGCATGATTACCATGAGGCTAGCTGCTTATGTGATATAACTGCTTGAATGCCTGTGGGTGAAGGTTGGATTGTTTGAGTTGGAAAAACTCATTGAAATCCGTGTTTTAGCCTACTTGCGAGTAGCAAATTTCAAAGCGCTTTTCAAAAAACAAACGGATATGCAATGCTTGTTTCCAAATTAGGCAATCTAGTCTATACTTGTTTGCTGTGCGCATAACATAGTAATTCTAGGCTAATAACCGGAACAAGAACACATAACGTTTTCAAAATCGGATATCATGGTTAGTAGAGGCCGGTCTTCGGACCGGGCGAAAGGGGGAGCTCATAGCTGACCTTCCCCGATCGTACCCAAGCTCCCGAGCCGAGACAACTTTGGTGATGACGGACACGTGGCCTTCGGCACCGAGTCAGGGTTTCCTAAATTTCCCATTTTAAAAAATATTTAGGTGGCGACTCTGTATCTGGCAAAGCAGTCCGTGTTTGGCACTACTTTTCAAAAATCTGTTTTTCTTCAAAACGATTTGCCAGAGTTGGACTCTTTGGTTCAGATTAAGAACCGCAACAACACAAAAAAAGGGGAGTCCGAACTGTAGCCGAGGTCCCTCGCAGGCGTGTTACAGTTTCTGGCCACTCTGCTGGGGAATTCTAGAGAGCTTGACTCGAACTCGTGATATCCTGTTTTGATTTCATTTATGTGTCTCTTTGCATTGCACGTGCATTGGTGCGCTTAGGACACCGTGTTTGCCATCTGCCATTCCTGAACAGTTTGCTGGAGGCTTGTCTTGTCAAGGCATGACCATAAGGCTGACCGGTTATGGGCTCTGACAGCATGGGAACACAAACCCTGGTTTTACTGGGGCACCCTTTTTGACCATTTGACCTAGTGCATATTCGGAATCCATAGTGACCATTCCAAACTAGGACAGGTTGCTTACCCGATATAGGTTGTTTGAAACCGCTGCGTGCGTAGTGAAACTCTAGCTCCTGACAAAATAGGACAGGGAAACCCTACCCCAACATAGGGGTGTATTGGCTCTCATTTACCTGCTATGTGCTTTTAGAATGCATCTCTACAGGAATGCGCATATCAGTTTGCAAAGCTTTGGTATCCGGCCTGAGGGCACCAGTAACAGTATTTTGGGGAATCAGTTATCTGTGGGTACCAGATTCAGACTTGGGGGCAATGATTCAGAAACAGTGATCAGTGTAGACACCCCATTTTTGACCGACCTTAAGACTCAGACGTCACCGATTGAGCACTCGGTGATGTTGCATACTGTGCTCGTTCAGAAGTCTCAGAGTCGCGGCCGTGCGCCCTGCCTCCAGACTTCCGAACTCTCTTCTGTACCTTGCCTCGGTTTGCGAACCAGACTCGGTTTTCTCTGTTTTCTTCCTGAGGGGAGGGAGAGGTCTAGCAGATCATCTCTCAGTGGCCGTGGGCTACATTTTGTGGCCGTAGGCCATTTTGCCCCTTTCGGAGCCCGGTTCCCGGTTTTCGGAGCCGTCAGGCCGTGTGCCTCGTTCGGGACCACCCAACCATCTCCGATTCCTCCGGTTCTTGGCAGGTACCTCTGTTTCATCATAACGAGGGACACTGGGGTCTTAGATACCCACTTCGTGGCCAAACACCACTTTCGGTGCTTAACGGCCGATTTTCGGGACCCCAAACTGCGTGGTTTGGCCCCCGAGCATTCGTTTTGCATCGGTTTTCGTTCATTCTTGGTAAGTACCTCTGTTTTATCATAACGAGGGACACTGGGGTCTTAGATACCCACTTCGTGGCCAAACACCACTTTCGGTGCTTAACGGCCGGTTTTCGGGCCCCGAACCTCGCGGTTTGGCCCCCGAGCATTCGTTTTGCATCGATTTTCGTTCATTCTTGGCAGGTACCTCTGTTTTATCATAACGAGGGACACTGGGGTCTTAGATACCCACTTCGTGGCCGAATGCCACTTTCGGTGCTTACAGCCTATTTTCGGGACCTCGAACTGCGTGTTTTGGTCCCCGAGCTTTCTTTTTGCATCGGTTTTCGTCCATTTTTGGCAGGTACCTCTATTTCATCATAAGGAAGGTCACTGGAGGGTGGGAGGCTAGTAATTGTCCAAGCAACCTGTTATGCTCTTCCGGCGCCTCCCGGCGCCCGTTTTTCTCACTTCCGGGCTAATGTTGAACACCCTAGGGTCATTTTCTTCGAGCCAAAACCACATATTTGTGATGTACGCACATGGGAGGACACTAAAAACCTATGGCCGGCCAGTAATTCTCTTTGAACCTTTTGAACCCCTCTTTGAATTGGCCTATTCTCTCTCCTGTTTCAGAGTTGTCAAATTTGAACCACAGGGCCTTGTTGTACACACCTGGGAGGACACCATCATCTGGTGGCCGGCCATTAATTCAAGAGTTCATTTTTGCCCCCTAGCCGGCCGGCCATAGGGGGTGGCCGGCCGGCCACCTGCAGAAAAAGCAGATGGCCGGCCATGCTCCTTGGGGGGTGTGTTTCACAGCTATACAGCTGTATCCCCCAAAAGATCTGATTTCGGGGGATATTTGTTTGCAAGGGAACTTTTTCCCTTAAGGCTACACACTTGCATACACTTTGGCTCATTTTGATTCTTGCATGCATACACTCCTCTCCCTCTCCCTCAAGACCTAGAACCTTTGCCTCAAGCATATCTCTCTTGATCTCTCTCAAATCCTCAAGTTTTGCTTCCATTTGTTGAGCATCATCAAGCACTACCATCACCAATCCATTTCCAGCAGTAAGGAGGGATTCTTGAGAGGCTTAGAAGCAACTTTCTTCAAGCAAGAGGTAGCAAAAGGGTTGTCTACAAGGGTGAGTCTCAAAATCCCTTTTTTATACCACTTTTTTGCCTCTTTTCTTAACCCTATTTCCACACTGTTTTGAGCTCCGACCAATACTGAAAGTGGTCCTCTTTTGAGCTCATTTTCATCTTTGTTCAAGGGCTCAACTCTGTTTGAGCCCTCTATCTTGCACTTCTTTCAATATCCTCTTATATGCCATTATTTTGCATTGAATATTTGGCCTATGTGTGATCTGATTTGGAGTATCTCATGAACTGATATTGTGCTTATTTTGAGGCCCTCTTCAACATTGAAGAAGGGCTCAACCTTGTTTTCATGCTCCATATGCAAGTTGCTTTGAATCCATGTTTTGCCCTTGTTTTTGCATGCTTTTTCTAGCTTATGAGTGATCTGTTTTCGAGCATAAGGTAAACTGTGAATGGGCCTATTTTGAGCCCCTCTTCAACATTGAAGAAGGGATCAACCCTGTTTGACCTCTCTATCATGCACTTGCTTCATAATTTCCCATATTTACCGTAAACTTGCATGATTTATTTGACCTACATGAAATCTGTTTTGGAACATGCCATGAATTGTGAGTGAGCTTATTTTGTGTCCCTCTACAACATTGTAGAAGGGATCAACTTTGTTTGGGGTCTCGATGTTATACTTGCCTTTATATCTCTCTTTGACCCCATTTTGCATGCTTTTTTAAGCTTATCTAGCTTCTGATTTCAACCATCATCAGAACTAGAAATATTCATATTTTGATCTTCTTGACATATTTCATTGAGGGTCTTTTCTAGTTTGATGAATATTTGGGGTACTTCATGTTATAGCCTTATATATCCTCATTCTTGCATAGCATTTTTACCATGGTGTCTTACTGAGTTGGGGGATGTTATCTACTGTAAATGTGCATATTTTTGGTCCCTCATTAGTGTTGTAGAAGGGTACTTTTCAGTCTGAGCATTGCATGTATCACTTGCTTCAATACCCCTCTCTTGGCTCGTATTTTTGCATGCTATTGTTGTCCTATCTATGCTCATTATTTCGCCATGTTTTGTACTGTAAAAAATGCTATCTTGGGGATGCCTTGCTACTGTTTTGCATGTCATGTACCAATTATGCATGTTTAGTATGGCTATAGGCCATTTCGGGTGCTTATTATCGCATTTCGGGACCATTCCGGGCATTCGGTATCATTTCCCCACCTTTCGGGGCTGATTTGCATCATTTGTAAGTGTTGAGATTCCATTTGCATGTTTCCATATCATTTTTCATGTCATTTCATGCTTTAATGCATTGCCTCGGTTTGCGCGCCCGTGTGCGCGCATTTCGAGGCACCCCATTTTTCGTCTCCGGCCTCTCATGTGAGTGTGGCTGAGGCTCACTCATGTTAGTATAAGTCCATTTCGCATTTTGTATGTCATTTCATGCTTTAATCCATTTTCTCGATTTGCGCGCCCGTGGGCACGCATTTCGAGGCACTTCTTTTTTATTCGACGGCCTCCCGTGTGAGAGTGGCAGAGGCTCTCTCATGTTGGTATAAGTCCATTTTGCATTCTGTATGCCATTTTCGCATCATTGCACTCCGTATGCCATTTTCTCGGTTTGCGTGCCCGCGGGCACGCACTTCGAGACATCTCATTTTAGCCTCATTACATATCATTTCCATGTCATTTTGCATTCTGTATGCATCGCCTCGATTTGCGCGCCCGTGGGCACGCATTTCGAGGCACTTCTTTTTTTATCCGACGGCCTCCCGTGTGAGTGTAGCTGAGGCTCTCTCATGTTGGTATAAGTCCATTCTGAATTCTGTGTGCCATTTTAGTCTTATCACATTGCGTATGTCATCGCCTCGGTTTGCGCGCCCGTGGGCACGCATTTCGAGGCGCTTCATTTTTATCCGCCGGCCTCTCATGTGAGTGTGGCTGAGGCTCACTCGTGTTAGTGTAAGTCCAATTGCATTGCGTATGCCATTTCATGCCTTAGGATCATCGCCTCGGTTTGCGCGCCCGCGTGCACGCATTTCGAGGCATCTCATTCTCATAGCATTGTGCATGCTAGGATTGCATTTTAGTTGCATTTATGCATATCATGCATATTGCATCGTGTTCGGGATAGGAGTTAGCCCGAGCACGGGAAACGAGGCGCGTTTCGTACTCCGAGTGACGGAACGGGTCTCAATTCCCAAGTCACCGACACTCCGGATTACCCATGATGGAGTTAGGTTTTGTTGTAGCATTCATACGCATTCATCCCATATTGAGTTGTGCAATCCGATTCCTCGGCCATCATGCATCGTTATGCGTGATTGGTGGCACGAGAATCGAGGCATGCATATATCTGTGAAATACATTACTATGCCCTTTTCCTGCTCTCTGTTGCAGCAAAATGAGGAATCAGCAACTTTTCAGAGTCTGGCGCGCATTTCGAGAAACATTGCAAACAGAGGCTAAATTGGGCATCCCAATGGATTTCTGCGAAAAGGTAGCCCAGCATACATCATTCAGCGGAAGTGAGGCAGCCCCTGGCTTGCATGCCAGTTTAAAGCTTTCTTAGTTAATTTGTTAATTAATTAGAAATCTGTATTATTCGGACTGTAATTTCGGACTGTATTATTCTTTTATTATTTCGGACTGTATATTTATTCGGGCCCTCTGCGCGAGGGCATAATTGTAATAAGTGTGGGTGAGTGTGTTGTATGTCTTCCAACCCCACGTCTTTCTCCCTTTTATTTACCCGCTTACGATGGTTAGATATAGGGCATATTTCAATTAGCATACAGTATGACAGCATGTTTGCATCATTCATCTATTTTGCACGCACCGGGCTCGGCGCATCATACAAACTGCATTTGTATTTCAATTCCAAATTGAATACATGATAGTTGTAGCATTCCATATGCCATGTTTAGAATAGCCGAGCCTGCTATAGTTGCATTATTGCATGTGTTGCATTAGGCAATTCTGTATAATTAGGACCATGCATGATTTCTAATCAGATTTTTGTTTTTGGCTTGGAGTACTCGGTGAGTTTTATGCTTTAGCATCCTTGCATGCGTGTGAGTGATTGCCATGAATAGTATGCTTACCATGAGGCTATGTGCTTATGTGATATAACTGCCTTGAATGCCTGTGGGTGGAGGTTGTGTTACTTGGATTGGAGCAATTCATCAAATGTTTGTCTTAAGCCCACTAGATAGTGGCAAAATCATGTTTTTCTAAGCCCACCTGAGGGTGGCAAATCCGCGTCTTAGCCTGCCTACGGGTAGCACCATCAAACCATTTTCAAACAAACAAACATGAAATGTTTTGTTCCAATTCAGGCGGCCCAGTCTATACTTGTTTGCTGCGAGTATCACATAGTAACCTAGGCTAATAATCGGAATAAGAACACATAATGTTTTCAAAAATAGATATCATGGTTAGTAGAGGCCGGTCTTTGACCGGGCGAGCGGGGGTGCTCACGAAGTGACCTTCCCCAATCGTACCCAAGTTCCCGAGCCGAGGCAACTTTGGTGATGACGGACACGTGGCCTTTGGCACCGAGTCAGGGTTTCCTAAATTTCCCAAAAATAAAATATTTAGGTGGCGACTCTGTATCTGGCAAAGCAGTCCATGTTTGGCACTTCTTTCAAAAAATCTATTTTCCAAAACGATTTGCCGGATTTGGACTCTTTGGTTCAAGATTAAGAACCGTGACTACGAAATCGAGTCCGAGCTGTAGCGAGGTCCCCCGCGGGCCTGTCTACAATCAGTATTTGAGGAACAGTGTATCCAGTTCACTAGCAGTGTGTTATGATATCTAACCGTGTGTTGTATGTTTATTTTTTTGCGTCGTTATGCTGTCCGATTGTCTATTTATTTATACGCTTTATTTATCTTTTTACTAGGTAGTTGAGCACGATTGCTTCTGACCCAGTAGATATTTCCCAAGCACTCTGGACTAGAGGTCGTCGGCTCCATCGATCTGAGGATCTGGTAGACGGACAACCAGTGTACTATTCACTACCCCCGGTTACTAGACGGAGGTCAGTCAGGCAGAGGACATCAGTACAGCAGTCAGTTCAGAGGGCCTTATCTACCCCACCTGTGTTCAGTAGGGATCAGGGTTCCGTGTCACCAACAGAGAGAGAATATATACCGGTAATTCAACCAGAGCAGGATAGTATGGCTAGTTTAGAGGAGATGGTGCGTCACCTCCAAGAGAGCATGAAAACAATGCAGCAGGATGCCGTCCGACAGGCAGAATTCGCCAGGCAACAGGCCACAGTTGTGAAGGAACAGGCAGAGATAATTGCCAGGCTAGAGCAGCAAACCGGAGCATCTGCTTCGCATCAAGTTCCTCCCCACCAGGAGTTCCAAACCTCGGGGAGACAGCCAATGTTCAAAATGATACAGAATTTCCCACAGGACCACCCCACCTCCAACCCTACCTCAAATCCAACCTCAGCTATCAAAAACACCCACCAACCTACAGGACTCTCCCTTTGAGTTCGAGACTGATCCCACCGCACTAAAATTAAGCAAGCTTGAAAAGCTGTTCAAGAGATCCCAAGGGGTCAAGACTATCCCCGATATTGAAGATGGATACACCGATGCAGCTGTGACGCTGCCCGACAGATTCAAAATGCCTCATATTGATCGATTCGACGGGTCCGGGGACCCCATGGTGCACTTAAGACTGTTTTCAGATGTCCTAAGGCCAATGGGCCTCAGTAGGCTTCAGAAGTTGTCTTTATTTGGCCGGACCCTGTCGGGTGTGGCGGCCATATGGTATGCCAAGCTAGAAGATGACGTTAAGAGGAATTGGGACGAAATGGCTGAGGCCTTCATCGCGCAGTACTCATACAATACACAGATTGAGATTACGACCCGTGATCTCGAGACGACTAGGCAAGAGCCTAAGGAGAGTTTTTCAGAGTTCGTGACCAGATGGAGGGCCAAGGCTTCGATGATGACTTTGAGGCCTACGGACAAAGACCAGATTCGGATGATTGTGCGCAATCTTCAGCTGAAGTTGATGCAAAAGATGATAGTACTCCCCTTTACTACTTTTTCTGACCTACATGAAATGGGGGTGCAGATTGAAGATGCCTTGAAGCAAGGCTTGATTGATAACGATCGGGAGCAACCCCGAAGGACCTTCAACCGCAACACTAATGCAGGCCCGAGTGGCACTACTACTACGAGAGCCTCCGAAGTAAGCATGGTCACCGCCAACCCCCCACCAAGAGCCATGGCAGCTACGCCATTCTCCGGTGCGTCCGGAAGCAACCCGCAAACAGCTAAATACCCACCCAGAAACACCAGAACTTTCGCTCCACTTTATATGCCCCTATCCAAAGCTCTGGGGGTTTTGATCAAAAAAGGGCATCTGAAGTCCCTGGAGCCGCGGCCCCTACCAGAAAAACTTCCCCCTACCCATAACCCAGCCAAGTATTGTGCATTTCACCAACAGCACGGTCATGATACCGATCTGTGCTTCCGGTTGCGTCATGAGATTCAAGATCTCATCGATAACGGGGTGATTTTGCCTCCCGAGAAGCCCAATGTTACTATAAATCCCCTCCCCACACATAACCAAGTTCCACCACCCAAAAGACTCAATTTCATCCATACTGGGGCCGTGTCCTACGACCCTAGCATCTATATCACACCTACCCACCTGCCTAAACCGGAGGTGTTTCTTCCCGATTGCACCGACTTGTGCATGATGGACATCTCCATGACCCAACCTGAGCCAGCGGTGGTGACCACCGAGAACAGGAGAGAGGAGATCCCAAAGGAAAAACAGGTGGTTGAGCCAGAGTCTGCGGAATCGGGGAATTATGTTGAGAAGACATATAGTCCGGATGACTACATTTCATCAATAGGCCAAGATGGGCCCGGAGTAGAATTGCCAACAGAGGGAGAGTTGTGTGTGATTCACGGGGATAGTTTGGGACAGGGAACAGTTGGTGTAAATGCTGTGGGGGAGGACCTTGCCGATCTCCAGTTTTACAGTGACCAAGACCCAGAGGATGCGGCAGTCGCATGGTTCGATTATGAGAATTCAGCAGAAGTTACTGGGTGGTTGGACGATCAACCTGATGTGATAGGAGAGTTTCAGTCAGAACAGGGCTCAGCAGGGTTGAGAATATCAGTGATGGCCGGAAGGGTCGAAGAGCAGAGTACATCGCCGGAGGGCGCCGGTGTCAAGAATTTCGCCCGAGATTGGAATATTTTGAGTACGGGGATTATTGAACAGTCAGTCATGTCGGAACAAGCAAGTTTTGAAGATTCCGAGAGAATCAGGAAGGCGAAGGCCCATGTGGGAGTTGAAACTACTGTGTGCACGGGAACCGAGAATGTTGCGGGCATGTGGATGGAAGGTGCTGCAAGCGCAAAAACAGTCATACCAGAGCCGGACAGGTTTCTGTCAGCCGCTGATGGAATGTGGTGGGAAGATGAGGACTTATGTCTTGCCCACACGGATGAAGATTGGGGGAATAACCAACCTGATGACACCTGGTACCTGGAGAGGTCGACCACATGCGAGGAGTGGGCGGTATTTCAAACCCTCACACTTAGATCAACCAGAGGCCTCGGGGAAGGATAGAGAAGCCGAGAAGCAAAATGAGAAGCAGCTTGAGGAGGAAGCTGTACTCAAACAGCTAAAAAAAGATAAAGCAGACATCTCCATCTGGTGACTGCTCATGGCCTCACGAGTACATAGGCAGGCTGTCCTGACAGCTATGGATAAGGCCAAACTCTCTATAGAGACTACACCAGAGCAGCTGGTTGGGCTGGTTTTTCCGGAAGGAGGTTCCCCGGCATTAACCTTTTCAGACAAAGAACTGCCGCCTGAGGGCGTAAATCACAATAAACCCCTCTACATCTCCGTGGAATGTAGAGATAAGTGGATACCGGCGGTACTTGTTGATACCGGGTCTGCCATCAACGTCTGCCCTGCAAGGACGGCGTATGCGATTGGCTTGAAAACCGCAGATTTCGTACCAACAGCCCAGGTCATCCGGGCGTATGACAATACAAGTAGAGAAGTAATGGGAACAGTAAAAGTTCAGACAAAGGTTGGGCTGGGACAACACGAGATAGATTTCCATGTCCTAGAAGTTCCTGCAACTTTCAATTTGCTTTTAGGGCGACCGTGGCTGCATCAGGTGAAGGCAGTATCATTTACTTTGCATCAAATGGTGAAATACCCCTATGGGAAGGGAGTAGCCATTGTCTTTGGGAATTCATCAATCCACCCACCGCCGGAGGTATCCACGCCTGTTCTAGAAATCGAGCATGGCATGGAGGATGTGTTCATATCAGGTTTTACCTTGGCCGAGGCTTAGGTCGTACAGAATATCATGGCTGCTAACGAAGGGATATATGTCAGTGCCCAAGCAGTGTATCTCATGAACAAGCTCCAATACATCCCCGGGATAGGATTAGGAAAGAGCGGCCGTAAGGGCATTGCAGCATTGGCCGAAGTGCCGCACAACCCTCATACTTTCGAACTGGGTTATCTGCCCACCAAGGAAGATTGGGTAAGGAAAGGAAAAGAGATGGCTGGAAGAGCCAAAGTAAAACAGATGGGGAAACCCTTTGAATTGATGCATCGGCCCATTCGGGGTACCCTAAACGGACGCTTCGTCCGGGAGGGGGGGGATTTTCCATTCTGTGATTTTCCGGAGCCGTGGTTGAACGCAGAGAAGAAGCGCGTACCAGGGTTCAAAATTTTCTTTGACCTGCAGTTGCTTGGGGATGACGTTGCTGAAAAGCAGACAGACCCAACAGTTGAAGATGAGCATAGCAAAGAATTAGAGTCTGCGGACACAGAGTTTGAAATGGGGGTAGCACTGGCATGTCTACTTTCAGATCCTTTGATCGACCAGTTGTGCTTAGGGGATAACTCCTCGGTGTCCATGATTGGAGATGAAATAGCTGCGGGCCTACCAGCAGCTATTTTGGATGCATCCATCGCACCCTCTCTCACCTGGCAGTACGAGGAGGGGTTTTTGTCGAGCAGCACAGGGTCAGGTAGTGAGCCGGAATCTGATTCCACCGAGTCTTGTGAGTCGGAATCAGGTTCCAGCTCGTCTGAGTCTGAGTCCGGTATTCCTGGGGGTGATAACCCGGATGCCACAGTCCTGTCCAGGTCGTCTTTTCGTTCTCTTTTGAGTCTGTTGTAACAGAAGAATTGGACGGTTTGGAAGTACATAATGAGAATGAGGTGAATGTGGTTTCCGAGTACTTTTCTTTTGTGCCTTTGATTTATTGCTTAAATCAGGACTTTCAAAATTTTGATGAAAACGACAAGGACGAAATTCCTCCGATTTTGCAACGACTAATTGAACAAGAGCAGGAGAGGTTTGTTAAAACCCTTATTGATGAAATCACTACTGTGAACATTGGTACTGAGAAGGACCCGCGGCTGGTCCAGATCGGGTCCACGTTGTCTTCGGAGGAACGCGAGCGCTTAGTTGCTTTTATTAAAAGATTTCAAAGATGTTTTCACGTGGTCCTACGAAGACATGCCTGGAATCGATCCTGAGATTGTACAGCACCGGATCCCTCTTGACCCCAAGGCCCGACCTGTCAAACAGAAACTCAGAAGGATCCGCCCTGATTGGGCCATTAAGATCAAGAAGAGGTCACGAAGCAGATTGACGCAGGCTTCCTGCTGGTATCCGAATACCCGACTTGGTTGGCCAACATTGTTCCAGTGCCGAAGAAGGATGGCAGAATCCGGGTATGTGTGGATTTCAGGGATTTAAACAGAGCCAATCTGAAGGATGACTTTCCTTTACCCTTACATATCGACGAGTTGGTAGATTTCACAGCGGGGCATGCTTGCTTTCGTTTATGGATGACTTCTCAGGTTATAATCAGATAGTAATGGCACCCGAAGACCGGGAAAAGACTACTTTTACCACCCCGCGGGGTTATTGCTACAGAGTGATGCCATTTGGGTTGAAGAACGCTGGGGCTACTTATCAACGGGCTGCAACCACAATATTACATGACATGATCCATAAAGAGGTCGACGTGTACGTGGACGACATGATTGTCAGTCCAAAGAAAGAGAGGGCCACTACACCGCCTTGCAAAAAGTTTTTTCAAAGGATCAGAGAATTTCGGCTGCGACTGAATCCTCAGAAGTGTACGTTTGGTGTTTACAGCGGGAAAAATGCTGGGATTTCTGATTACACAAAGGGGCATCGAAGTCGACCCTTCCAAAATCAAGGCCATCTTAGAAATGCCACCACCAATGACTGACAAGGAGGTGCGAGGCTTTCTGGGTAAAGTGCAATTCATAAGGCGGTTTATCTCAAAACTAACCTTAACTTGTGAACCACTTTTTGGTCTTCTGAAGAAAGGAAAGAAGTTCCAATGGGACGGCGATGCCAAGCTGCATTTGAACAGATTAAAGAGTATCTACAGAATCCGCCCGTATTGTCGCCACCAAAGCCGGGGAAACCGTTGATATTGTATCTGTCAGTAACCGAGACTACAATGGGCTGCATGCTCGCACAAGAGTCGGAAGATAAAGTGGAAAGGGCCATCTACTATCTGAGCAAGAAGATGCTGGATTACGAGACCCACAATTTGAATAGTGCTGCCAAATAAAGTTGGGAACTTTCTTCATAATTTGAATTCCCGAATTAAAACTATAAACTTAAGTAGTTTCTTTAATGCAGCTATAGCATGTGCTTGGAGATGCAATTCATGTTCCATGGCAAGCCGCATTCAGGTTCATTTGTTCATGGCAGCTCGCCACTCTTCCCTGGTTGTCTGAAATATCTCAATTGTCATATAAAATTCCAGATATTTAATTGTTCATATTGTCCCCTGCAATGCAATAGAGTCATAGATTTTGATGTTAATGCAATTGGGAGTAGTTCAAATACCATCAAGAGCTCAATTTCACACCCATGTGGTTCCGAAAATAGAGAGGAACTTTCCCGCGAGGGATACAACAATCTTATATGTGAGCTGTGCAGAGTGGGGGATGCTGATGAGGCTATGGCATTGCTTGCCCAAATGGAGGCTCTGGGCTTTCGTCCAAATGCAGTATCTTACACTTTCTTGATTACAGCTCTTGGAAATGTTGGCAGGACTTTGGAGGCTGATGCAATTTTCCAAGATATGATACGTTTAGGGTTTAAGCCTGGGCGAAAGGTGTACAATGTCTTGCTCAGAGGCTTCTTGAAGAAAGGCCTCTTAAGGCTTGCAGATAAGGTTCTAGTGGCAATAGATGATTTGGGTATCAGGAGGAATCAGGAAACATATGAGATCCTTCTAGATTATTATGTCCATGCTGGGCGCCTGCCAGATACCTGGTCAGTTATTGGTGAGATGAAACAAGAGGGGTTACAACTAAATTCATTTGTGTATAGCAAGGTTTATTGGACTTTACAGGGACAACGGGATGTGGAAGAAAGCAATGGGCATTGTGAGAGAAATAAAGGAGATGGGGGTGCCACTGGACAAGAGGATTTACAATAGCATCATCGATACATTTGGGAAATATGGCAAGTTAGGAGAAGCCTTAGAAGTGTTTGAGAAAATGCAACAAGAAGGCATAAAACCTGACATCGCAACATGGAATTCGTTGATCAAGTGGCATTGCAAGTTTGGGGATGTTGCTAATGCTCTTGAGTTGTTTGCAAAGATGCTAGAACAAGGGGTATATCCTGATCCAAAGATCTTCATTACCATCATTAGTCGTTTGGGGGAGCAGGGAAATTGGGATATGATGAAGAAGAACTTTGAGGAATATGAAATGTAGAGGGCATAAAAAAAGTGGAGTCATTTATGCTGTTTTGGTTGATATTTATGGTCAGTATGGAAGATTTTTGGAATGCAGAAGAATGCATTAATGCTTTAAAGTTGGAAAGGCATTCAGCTTTCAGCTAGTGTCTTTTTCTGTGCTGGCAAATGCTTATGCCAACAGTGTGTTTCCCTTTCATTGGCATACTACAAATTTCTAGGGTAAATATATGATTCCTAAACGTAATTTTCTTATAGTTCTTCGTACGTTTTGTTTGTACTTAATATAATTATATTTTCTTCTACTTGGCTTGGCAGTTTGGATGGCACTATATAATTTATCATATGATTTGAAACCTAGTGGTGGAGAGAAATGTTGAAAATTTTTGGTAATTGGGAAGTGGACAGTGAGTTCAAGATG